>APFE030595628.1:238989-290436 GCA_000404065.3 Pinus taeda
TTCTTTATATATGCAGCACATAGAACAGCATCAGCCCAAAACATTATCTTTACATTTTTGAAGCAAAGCATGGATCGTACCATATTCAAGATTGTTCTATTCATTCTTTCACCTACACCATTCTGTTGGGGATTATAAGGCACAGTTGTTTGATGTTTAATCCCATGTTGGCGAAGATAGTGTTCAAATTCATTTGATGTATATTCTTTTCCATTATCAGTGCGAATAGACCCAATATGAGATTGTGCATCATTTTCAATCCATTTATGAAAATTCTTGAATGTTAGGAAAGCATCAGATTTGTTCTTCAATAAATAAACCCAACACATTCTGGTGTAGTCATCAATAAATGTCATGATATATTTATTTCCATTTGCAGAAGGAACAGGCATTGGACCACATAAATCTGAATGAATAAGTTCAAGCTTCCTATGTGCTCTTGAATGTGAGTCATGAAATGACTGTTTGCTATGCTTTCCTAGAATGCAAGCATCACATTGCTTAAGTTTTTTAGGAATTGTAGGCAAACCAGCAACACCATTTTTCTTCAATAAACGGAGACTGTCATAGTTTAAATGTCCAAATCTAGCATGCATAATAAACTTGATGGAAGTGTACCTTCTTCATGATGAGAAATATATGAGAAATGTTGTGCATGAGCAGATGTTCCTTGCAGTTTGAAAAGTCTTTCTTCTTCTATTCCCCTCATGACAAGTGAGTGATCATATGCTTTTCTTACCTCAAGCTTGCCATCAAACATATGAATGGAGTGACCTTGCTGGCGGATGTGGACCAACGACAACAAGTTTCTCTTGAGTTGTGGGAGATATAGAACATGATCCAGAAGAAAGTCTGAGAGACCAGGTAGTTTAAGCCTGATTGTGCCAAGCCCTGATGACTTGATTTTTGACTGATCTGCAAAGTATACTACTCCATCAACATTGTCATTGAAATCTTCAAAAAAATCTTTTCTATGAGTCATGTGACAGGTTGCTCCTGAATCAAGCAGCCAATCATTTTTCCAGGAAGCAAGTGAAGTATTAAGCAAATCTTCATTTACTCCAATGTTACATTGTGCCTCAACATAGTGAGTGGATTCAGGTGCTTTACCTTTGTCTATATCATCAGTTTTACCTTTCTGTTGGTTTCTTCTCTGCTCAATTTTGTCCCATGGTAGCTTTCATGTAGAGGCATCATGTGATCCATTTCTTTTGTAGCAAATACAATGTAAATCTGCCTTTTCTCCTTGAGAATGTCTGCCCCCCTGCCTCTGAAATATCTTCCTCTTCCTCTTCATCCACCTCTTCCTCTTGTAGAATCTTGAGCAGGATACTTTTCTTTATGAGCAAGGCACACAATCTCTTCAGAAGATTCAGGGGTTGTCTTCTTTCCAAAGGCTTTTTCTCTTTCAGAAAACTTTTTCACAAGAGAGTCAAAGGTTATATCTTTGAGATTTCCATTTGCTTGCAAAGACTCAATATAATTGGAGTATGTAGGATAAAGTGCCTTGAGAAAAGCAATAAGAGAGATATCCAGCTCAACTTTAGTGGATTTGATATAATGCATTATAGACTTTATTTCAGACGCAAGAGCAAGAGGATCATTATTTTTCAATTCAAGAGTGAAGAGTTTAATCATAAGTTGGACGACTTCAAGTGCAGAATGTGAGTCATAGAGTTCTTTCAGCTTTTGTAAAGCTTCAAAGGCAGTTGAATATGATGAAATGTGGCGACTCGCCTCCTTATTTACAGATGCTGCTATTAATGCATACGCTTTGTTGTTCTTGTTTTCCCAGATGGCGAGCTCTTTGTCTGATGTAGGCTTTTATGTGTCACTGTCTCCTTCTCCGACACACACTCCTTTCCACAATTCATTGAAGATGAGGGTGTGTTGTATCATCCGGGACCAATCAGGATAGTTCTCCTTGCCTGTGAGAACTATTCCCACCATAGAGATTATTGAATGCATTCTGTAAAAGATTACTTCTGCTGATATAAAAAACTTTTGTTGATAGACTAATACTTCTGATGAAAAAAAATTCTGCTGCTATACAGTCAAATTGTTCTCAAAGGTGTAAAAACATTTCAAAGTCTTTATGCACTATATTTTCTTCCAATGTCTCTGTAAAATATCCTTCATAACACCTCCCCCTTTTCTTCTTTAAACAAAAACCATTCAATACATATATCTTTCAATGTATATGCCATAGAGCAATATTAAAAAATCACTGTATTATACTATGTTCATGCGCATTCTTGAACAGTAATTTACAGCGGTCAACCTCAGAAAAGAATTAAAGATATGAATGGTATACGATCCAACAAATACCATTCACCATACCATTAAAAACAACAGCTTCAAAACGTATCAGGCAACGTTTAAAACATTCGATATCATTACCATATCAGGCTAGGACAGTATACCGCGACTAAAAAATGCTTGATTCAAGTCAAGGATCAGGTATTGCTATTTCATCTGGTGCTGGAAGTGGTAGATCTGGTGTGAGAAAAAGAGGCAAGGGCTCTCATATTCCAACAAAATTTTATTAAATTTTTGGAAGAAAAACGAAAAACACTCAACAAAAGAGATTGTCTTTCAGCTGTAAAATTTATGTTTCTTGTTTCTCTTCATCTATTTCATTCAATTCTAATTTATTCACATTATTATGTAAAATATCTTCTAAATCAAATTCTATATCTACATTAGCATCTTCAAATTCACCTTTAGACTGCAAAAAACTCTCAATTTGGGTATCATTCCCAAAAATCTACCAGTATCTAATGTTATCCGATACAATAGGTATGTTATTCACTTCAAAAATATATTGGCGATTAGGATGAAATGGTAATTTACAAGTACTTGCCGAAGTAGCAAAACCATTAGGAAGAATGTTTTGATCTCTTGAAACCATAGACAAACTATATTCAATGAAAGAATCCAGAAAATCCAACACAACATTCCTATAAGCTCTCATCCTTGGATATTTAGCAGAATATTATCCTTTAATTTGTTTTTATACCAACTCAGAATCTCCATGAATGGAAATTCATTTAGCACTCAGCTTCTTTAAAAGTTGTAATCCTAATATTAAGGCTTCGTACTTTGCTACGTTATTAGAACACTAAAAATTCAATTTATGACCCTCTAAGTGATGAGTGCATGAATTAAAAACCCATACACCTACTCCTAACCCTTCTTTACTAACAGGTCCATCAAAACTCAAATTCCATAAATCTTCATCTAAGTTATCATGTTCACTGATTAATGTTTGGCATTCCTCAGTGTGTGTTGGGTCCCTATAATACTAGTGATTACCCCATTACTATGGTAGTTGTACCTCTTATTAATATTGTTGTACCCCTATTTCCCCCATATTGTTATTATTGTGCCCCATAGAATCCCTCTATTGTTATTTTTGTGGCTTTGTATTATTATTGTTAGGTCGGTTGGGTTATATTGTGACTCCTTAGACTCCTATATATAGAAAGGAGGTTTTGTCATTTGTATCATCCAAGAATTGTTCATTTATGTAATGTAAAGGAGGTTGCCCCCTCGAAGAGGCTGAATTCTAAGGCATTGATCTATCTTTTCTATCTTTTCTTGAGCTGGTTTCATAACATCGAAGCTCAATATAGAAGGTAAAAGGAAATTTAGAAAAACTTCAAATATTTAGTACAAAAGGAGGAAGTGGGAAAGCATTGTCCAGTTCTACAAATGGTGCATTCCCACAGAGGTCGGTATTTGAAGCTGTTTTTTTCGATTAATTATGGAAGTATAAAAATTTCATTTTAATCCCTGGAATGAATCTTAGCTTAGCTTATATTAAAGTGGAAATGGATTCCGGACTTTGATTTGGAGTCCTATTGATATCCTTTACTATGGTTGCTTGTTATTTATCCAAGTAATTGCTAGTTGCAGCGGAGGCAGCGGTAGTTAAGGTTCAAGTGAAGGTAGCAAGGGATACAATTCACAAAATGTAAGTTCCTTCCATTTTATTTAGGTTCAAATTTTTGAAAGTTAATTTTATTTGTTGTCAAGGTACTCTACTAAATATGTATTTTTTGTTTTGTATTAATTAACACTACATTCTATTTGTATATACTTTTCAGGGATGCGAAACAGGTAGGGCAAGAAGCTTGGAACCACTAACCATTAATGGTATGTTTTAACTGTCATGTATTAAAGAATGCATTTAAAATTTTTTATGGATATTCATGAATCCTATTATCAGGACATCTCCTAATTTTCAAACTAATTTAGTAATACTTTTTATTTTCCATTACAGTTATATCACTAATAAATTCTAGAATATTTCATCTTGAAAGGATGTGTGCTTCCTTTTAGAAAGGTTGTGTTGTTCATGTTTGAATCTTAATGCATCAGGATTCTTGTTGAGCGTATTCACTCTCTTGTTGATTTGGTAAAGCAAGGTATAGACATCAGTGGTTCTGCATTTGTCGAATTTGATGAAAACAGTGAATTTAGTAGTAAAGAACACCTTATGGAATGGAATGCAAAAGCAAAGGGAGGGAAACCATTCTCAGAGCTTGATTATGCTTCTGTCTTGGGATAAATTATTGCATTATGGTTGTTATCCTTAGTTGCTTCTATGATAATAAATGCAAAATTCTCATGAGAAATGATACAATTTTTAATTGTAAACCTTGAATTGTTTAAATAGATATTAATTTGAAATAGAAGTGTGTTTTGTTTTTAATGGTAACTTTTGAACTGTTTAAATAAAAATTACTTTAAAAAAGTAGTGTGTTTATTTAAGTGTAGTGTTTTGTTTTTAATGGTAACCTTTGAATGTTTAAATAAATATTACTTCAAAAAAAAGGTGTTTCTTCTCGAGGACGTCGAAAATGATGTCATCTTATTGCGTAGTGTGCCAAACATTTTCATTGAAAATGACATTATAGTCAAATCTTTAATATGACATTATTACTAGGAAAAATGAATGAAATAGGTTGCTTGCAATATCATAAGCTTTACAGTAATTGTATAAGTAATTGGATCTAAGTTCTTAAGAACTACATGCCTTGAGAACATTTACATTCTTCCCAACTTACCTATTAACATTGTCCCTGAATTCCTCAAATGTTTCAAGATCGTTTGACATGTTTTCCAAAAAGTACAGACATGATTTTCTGGAAAAGTCACACTAAATGTCAAAGTACTTTTCACATACTATTTACGGGGTTCTCATTTGTTGAAAAGTAATCAATAAATGTCGTAAAAGTAGTTTACAAATGCTAATGATAGAGTTCTTATGGGATGATAAAGGTTACTTTGCAATAGTTGCAACTACATGCTTGCTCTTCATGCATCTTCTTCTTTGCCATATTTGTCCATCTGTTGCTTTGCCTAGAATATAAGTTTCACAAAAAAAACATACTGGCTAATATATATATAGAAAACATACTGCAGATATCAAAGCTCAAAAAATTGTTGCAGAGGCCCTTGGTCACCTTATTTAGGATGCAGATCCTAGTATTTTATACCATTTGGGGGCTCTACTTTTGGGAGATCATCTAGAGTCAAAAGTGCACGTACTTGAGATGTGTGGTTGTTTTCTTTCACTTGCATCTCATGGAGACATTTTGCATGAGAGAATTGCTGCAAACAAAGTCTTCCAAATGGTTCTGAAAATGCTTGGCTCTTCAAATGAGGACATTCAAAAGAATGTTGTATATGTTCTTGCAGATGTATTTGATGCTCATAGAGACCTTTCTGAAACTTGAGGTAGAGTAGAGATCAGTGGCCCTTTATGAAGTTTACTAAGCAGTGGAACTGAGTGTGTTGCCATGCAATTAGCGTGAGCACTTGCAACCCTTTTCTTATCAATTGAGACTAACAAGCACATGGCCTTTATTGCTAAAGATGCAATCATGCCTTCAATCAACCTTGCAAAATCTTCAAACATATATGTTGCAGAGTTGGGAATAACTACCTTGGCTAATCTTCTTTTAGATAGACAGATTGTTGAAGAAGCTCTTGCAGATGATATTATTCCACCGTTGTCCAGAGTCTTGAGGGAAGGGACCATCAGGGGAAAGCAGCGTGCAGTAGCTACACTTGCTAGATTTGTACGCCATGGTCCAGTTGATGATGTACTCATTGAGGGTATTCACCATTGTGGAATTGTGCTTAATCTAGCATCTCTTGTTATGCAACCAATTTGGAAGGCAAAGTGACAGAAGAGGCCCTTGAAGCACTTTCCTTGCTGGCTAAAGAAAACTGAGGTTGCGCTTTGAATCATCCTCTATGGACAGCCCTTGTTGAAGCACCTTGCAACTTGGGGCCATTGATTATTTGGTTGGCCACTGATATTCCACCAATTCAAGAGAAGGCAATTGAAGTTTTATCTAGACTGTGTCAATATCAACTTATAATCCTTGGGGATATGGTTATAGAAACACCAAACTGCATTATTGTATTGGGTGATTGCATTATACATTCTTCTAGTTTGGAAGTCAAAGTGGGAGGAACTTCCCTACTCATTTGGGTTGCCAAGGAACATAGACAGAAAACATTGGAAGTTCTTAATGCATCATGATTCTTTGTTGTTGTTATTCACTCTCTTGTTGATTTGGTAAAGCAAGGTATAGACATCAGTGGTTCTACATTTGTCAAATTTGATGAAAGCGGTGAATGTAGTAGTAAAGAACAGCTTATGGAATGGAATGCAAAAGCATAGGGAGGGAAACCATTCTCAGAGCTTGATTATGCTTCTATCTTGGGAGGAATTATTGCATTATGGTTGATATCCATAGTTGCTTCTCATGATAGTAAATGCAAAATTCTCATTAGAAATGATACATTTTTTAATTGTAAGCCTTGAATTGTTTAAATAGCTATTAATTTGAAAGAGAAGTGTGTTTTGTTTTTAATGGTAACTTTTGAATTGTTTAAATAAAAATTACTTTAAAAAAGAAGCGTGTTTATTTAAGTGTAGTGTTTTGTTTTTAATGGTAACCTTTGGATGTTTAAATAAATATTACTTCAAAAAAAAGGTGTTTCTTCTCGAGCACATCTAAAATGATGTCATCTTATTGCGTAGTGTGCTAGACATTTTCATTGAAAATAACATTATAGTCAAATCTTTAATATGACATTGTTACTAGGAAAAATGAATGAAATCTTATCATTTTGTCTTTTTTTCTTTTCAAAATATTGTCATTTTGTCTTTGTGGAAGTAATTATTAAAGATATTATGTATATGTAGGGTTTTTTTGCCCAAGTTTGGAAGGTTAGACACTTTTTTTTGCACAAGGGATTTGGGATTGAATTTGTATCCTTTAAATGATAATGGTCTACCCCCTTTAAGTGATTGGTGATTTAAAAAAAATATGTTTTTAATGTTTTATTTTCTAATTAAACTTTTTCTTACAATTGAAATTCCAATTACAAATATAGTAGTAGTAGGCAAGTTACATTTTTCTTTAAGTATCATTGCCTATGTCACACATAAATCCATGTCACTCGTGCCCAAAAAAACAAAACCCATGTGGTGGAAATGTGCAAAAAAAAACAAGAGCAGTGACATTGCCACCACATGGCTCTTGTTGTCTTATCTCTTGTGTAGCTTAATTTGTGATTGTTAACTAATCTGAAATTTTTGGGACACTTAATACAAGAAAGATAAACAATACATGAAATATTAGGATTTAGAAGCTGGTCACCAAGGGCCTCTTTAAATCTCCTTTTGTTTCTAAAATATCACCATCATTTATACATGGAGCTTATTTGTTTTTTGATTTTGCTCCCTCATCTAGCTTTCTATTAATGAAATGCTTTTGTATTTGTGAATCATATTCCTAGCTATGAAAAAAAAAAATCTTAATTAGGCGATTTTAGTATTTAGACCATTAAGGAAGCTTGTTATAAGGTCCATAAAATCACATCTTTTAAATCCACATTTCAGATGTTGCATGATACCTAAGGTAATTACGGTTTTCTTTGTTGTAGTTATTTTTACTAGAGCCTACCCACAAAGATTTGAGCCCAAGTCATCACCATAGCAAACACTTTAACTTGGAACTAGACCACACACAACCTTACCAAAATTATGTGTGTTGGTGCCAACTTGTAAGAAACACAATAATTATAATATAACAATTAAAACAATAAATGAATTGACACATCCTAACTAAAGTACATGACTAATCTCTCAACCATTGTGACTAGTCAGTACTAAGTACACCATCACATGACTTTGTAATTATATCATTCATTTCATATCCTCCCTTTTTTTTAATACATGAGAAATATCTTTATATTCCATATGAGGAATATACATATTTCAGTTCTCGAGGGATTGCTTAGACAACAAGGCTCATAAACATCACAAGAAATACGAGTTCAACACATTGTCACATGTAGGATTTCTCCCTACCACTTGCGCTAAACCTAATTGAATTTCCATGAGAAATATATTTATATTCCATATAGGTAATATACTTGTTGTGGTTCTTGATGGATTACTTAACAAGGCTTGAAGCCATTACAAGAAATACTCATTATGAACTTTGTTAGCCCTTTACACAGTATTTATTATTTAGTGAAAGATTCACCAAGATCTTAAAATATTTTATAATTCAATGAAAGATTTGCCATGATTTTACAAGATAATATAATCTAGTGAGAGATTCGCCAAAAAATTATATATGCATATTATATTATTGATAAAATCGCCTTCCATTTTTCCTCTGTATCATGGGGATTCTCCCATTTATTATACATATGAATTTGGGGGGGCTCTTAAAATTTTCCTACTATTTAGACTCAAAACTATTGGAGGAGGTTTCTCATTGGCTTCCTAACCCTGGCCACATTAGGGGCAGGAGGAATCAGTACATGCATTCTATTACTCTCCATTGGAAACTAATGATCCAAAATTAAACAGGAATGCAACAACTTATATATATAATCATAAACACAGAGATACAACAGAAAAACACTTCATTTCATTAATAGAAAAATATTGAATTATGCTTACAAACATAATGGAAATAAGATAGCTTGGGCGATAGTATCTTATCTCTTAGAAGAGATGTGGCAGCTACATGCCTCTTAACTGTGTTACAATGAGGCTCAAGGGCCTATTTATTAAGGGTGTGATGGTGTATGGCCCATATCAGAGTGGGCGAAGCTTGTGGTGGGGTCCAGTAAGGCGCTCCTTCTGCAAATGTAGCCAAACTTTGTCGCCCACCTGGAACTTGTGCGGCACTCTATGCTGATCATGAAGTTGCTTTTACTTAGCATTAGCTTTGTCCAATATATCATGGACCTGTTGGTGGATATGTTGAATGTGCTCAATGAAGCTATTAGCCCTTTCAACTTTGGACTGAACGTGAGCCGAATCTACCTAAGTGGCTACAAATGGTATGGCCACATCAATGGGGCATAATCACTGAAATCCCAGCCCTACCTAAAAGGGGTTGTGGCCTATTGATATGTGGAGAGCTCTGTTGTAGCTATGTTGGACATAGTGGAGACTTTCATCCCACGTGCATGGATTCTTCGAGTTGTACATTCGCAGAATGTGTATGATCATCCTATTGACAACCTCTGTTTGGCCATCAGTTTGGGGATGGAAAGTCGTGGACTTAGTAAGTTTTGTGTCCAGCATCGACTAAAGATTTGACCAAAATGCACTCAGGAATTTGATGTCCCAATCAAAGACAATGGACTGTGGGATCCCAAAGTGTACCCACACTCACTCAAAGAAGAGCTTAGTAGTGGCCTCTGTTGTGATACTCTTCTTGTAGGCCGCCATGATGGCCATCTTAGAGAATGTGTCAAAGACCATGAAAATGAAATGATTGACGTTCTTAGTAGAAGGAAGGCTCGACATGTAATCCATGGAGACATATTCCCAAGGCTGACTAGGAGTAGGTAGAGGAGTATACAGGCCTTGCTTCTTGATGGTTGGTTTGGCAATGGTGCAGGATCTAGTGTAATTCCCAACATCCTGGTGAAGTTTCAGCCAATAAAAATACTTTTGCAATACCGCCACTATTTTCTCTACTCTGAAATGTCCAACGACCTGATTGTAGTGTGCATCCCAAATCATCTTGGAACACTCACTTGAAGGAACATAGATGTGTCCCAGGTGCATAGCAGTGTATCCTAAAGGTGAAAATTTGGAAATTCCTTCCCTTCCAAGAGTGTCTGGTATATGTTGTCGAATTTTGGATCGCTCTTGTAAAGATGCAGCCACCCCAATGTCTCGTGTCCACAAGAGTCGAGCATAATGATCAACACCATGAACAATGGTCGGCTGAGGCAATAAAAAAAATTATTGGTGCTTCCCTTCTTATACTTAATGTTCAAATGGAACTGTTACAAATAAGTGGACCATTTCTGATGGCAATCATTTGCAACTTCCCTTGTGTTTTTATGAACTGTAGAGGTCATTGGTCTGTGTGGATGACCGTTTCCTTCCCTAGAATGTAATGCTTCCATTGATGGTAGGCCTGCACAATGGAATACATTTATTTGTCATAAGTGGGGTACTTTTGAACTGTTTCTAAAAGTGTCTCACTATGGTAAGCCACTGGATTCCCATGTTGAGTAAGAACTACACCAATAGCATAGTCGTAGGCATCTATCTCAATCTCAAATGGTTGTTGCAGGTTTGGTAATGTGAGTATTGGTGCAGAATAGAGGCGATTCTTCAACTCAGAGAATGCTTGTTGTTGGGTTTCCAACCAAAAAAACTTTGTTTTCGCTCCTCCCTTGGTGACTTAACCTAAAGGCCAAGTGATATGAGAGAACCCCAACATGAACCTATGGTATAAATTGGCAAGACCCAAAAAGTTGTGGAGCTCTATCAGAGTGGTTAGGGCTAGCCAATCGAGGTTGGCCAATCTCGAATGAATTGTATCTTGGATGGGTCCACATGTACAGCCTGCTCATCAATGATGTGCCCCAGATATTGACCCTGGGTCAGCCCAAAGGTGCACTTCTCCAAGTTAGCACACAACCTGTGTTGGCACAGGGTTTGAAGGACCTGTTGAATACGGTGGAGGTGCTCTTCCCAACTCTGGTTGAAGATAAAGATGTCATCTAACTATACCACCACGAATGCATTGGTGAAGGGTTGAAAGATGTATTCCATCAGTCTCATGAAGATTGTAGGAGCGTTTGTCAATCCGAACAGCATAACCAACCATTCGAAAAGGCACTCCTTGGATTTGAAGGCAGTCTGCCACACATCGGAGGGTTCGATAGGAACCTAGTGATAACCTGAATTCAAGTCAATCTTGCTGAAATATTTGACCCCCTTGAGCTGGTCCAGAAGGTCATCAATCCGTAGGATTGGGTACCTATTTTAGACAGTGCTCTTTTTCAGCTCCCAATAGTCAATACAAAGCCTCCAGGTCCCATCCTTCTTCTGTATCAATACAATCGAGCTCCCACAAGGTGATGAGATTGGCATGGTGTTCCCTTTCTACATTAGTTCCTGAATATGCCTCTTGATCTCGTCGTTCTTCATAATAGAGAATCGATAGATCAATCCATTGGGCAGCGACATGCCCGGGGTCAGATCGATGGAGTGCTTGACATGACAGTGCAGAGGTATCCCTATGGGTGAGGCAAAAATATCCCTGTACTCCTCCACTACCTTGTCCATTTGCTGCTACTGTGTAGAGAAGCCCTGCCTGGAAGTTGTGGCCACAACTTTCTTCTTGCCGTAGGGGTGAATCATAAGGAAAAAAAATTCCTGGTCTAGGAAATGATCTTATTTCATTGTTTTGCAATGATCAAAGAGATGGAAGTAAGCACGGCTACCTCCGATATCCTATACAATTTATTAGCCAAAGTAATAATCACATAGCGAGATATAGAATCATATACAGCATGTCGCTTCCACAAGTATGGTTGTCCTAACAATACATCACAAACTTCAAGAGGAGTACGTCACATAATACCTCATCCGTGAAGAGCTTGATGTTGTAGGGAAGGCGACACTGCTGGCTGACATGAAGATCTCATCCTTGGTAAAGCCACCCGATGGTGTATGGCTACGGATGTGCTATAGTCTTTAGGCCCAACCACTTCATGGCTTATGCTAAAATGAGGTTCTTTTGTCTCCCACTATCGAAAATGAACTGTAGCAGAGAACCCTTCACCCACATCTAGGAGTGGAAGAGGCGTTCCCCATCCTCTGGATATTCAGGATCAATCTTTTGGATCCTGGTGGTGGCCACAGCGGCACTGGGCTCTACATCAATGATTTGCTTCCCTTTGTCAGTTCCCTTATCGGGTTTTGATTTAGAGTCGGAACCTACATCTGATTTGTAAGCCTTTAGCTCGGCCACCAGTGACTGCTTGGCCCGACACTCACTTGTATTGTGAGTGGAGCTCTTATGGAACTCACACCATTTTCCTATGTCCTTCTTCATATTCGGGTGTTGTTCTTTGCTTGCAGCTTCAGCAGGCTGTCTTGGGTAGTGTCACCTTGGCTTGGTCCTTTTTTTGTGGTTTTGGGGCACCTTTTCTTTGCTTTAGATTCACAAATCCAAAGTCTCACTTCTTCTATTTAAATTTATGTTCAATCTTGACAACGTACCAATACACCATGTCGAGTGAGGAAATGTCCAGGAGATCCATCTCGTTCTGGATGTACTTGTGTAGATAGTCACGGTACTTGAGCACCAAATGCCACTCACTATCCTTGATACCTAGCTTCGTGTAAAGGGTACGGAAAATATTTGTGAACTCTAGCACATCTTGGTCCCTTCCCTGCCATAGCATGGTCCACTTTATGTATTTGTCTTCATAGCTCCTGACAGGGTAATATTGTTCCTTGATTGTGTCTTAGAAAGAATTCCAAGTGATCGCAGCTGAAAATAGTGAGGCTTCACTCTAATCCTTTTGTTCACAGTAGGTTTCCCACCAATCCTTGACATGTGGGGCAGCTTTAATAAGTGCAAAAGTAATATTTTCCTAATTGGAAAAGACATGAACTAAAAAATATCCTTCCAATAGATTACCATTTATCTACAGCATCTCTATCTATCAGGCCTTCGAATATGGGAATATCGAAGTTAACTTGTACCTTAAAAAGAGTGGTGCTTTGAGAGTGGTTGTTGGATGAAGATGCATTGCCTGTGGGTAACTATTGAAGGATTTAGGAAAAGTTATTCATCATCACGTACCTTTGAAGCTCGAGGGCTTCCTAGAGCAACATTTTGAAAGGATATCATGCCCCCTTGTCTTTCTTTTCTTCTGCCATGGGAGGTCGTCAGGTTTTACGAGGCTAATCTTGAAATGGTTCAACCAGATCAAGCGCTAACTCATTATACCCTTATCTTGTTGGGGACATGTAAAGAAAAACAGAGAAAGAGAAGACCACTCTAATACCATTGATCCGAACTTAAACAGGAATGCAACAACTTACATATATAATCATAAACATAGAGATGTAGCAGAAAAACACTTCATTTCATTAATAGAAAAATATTGAACTATGCCTACAAAATTAATGGAAATAAGATAGCTTGGGTGATGTTAGCTTATCTCTGAGAAGAGATGTGGTGGCTACATGCATATGTGTTACAATGAGGCTCAAGGGCCTATTTATTATTGGAAAATATGAGAAAACCCTAAACAACCAAAACCCTAACCCCATGAGATGTAACACCAAGAGTTTATGGGCCCCATTGGGGTTAGTTGGGCAGTCAACTTCCCGAGGTCATAACCTGGTCATATTATCTCCATTTAGTGTGTACGATACCTTGTTGGAAAGGTCTCTATGAGTACTACAGGTTTCACCACATGACCTTACTTATAGCTATAGGCTTGTAGCGGACCAAAAAAAAAAACGTCGTTTAGGGGGCAAAACTGCTCCGGAAGTTCAAGACCCAAAAAACTGCTAAAAATAGTAAATGTTGACATGAACAAGGAAACATGTGAAATTGACTAGGGGATCTAGGTGGAATAAGCGGGTAGCAACCAATATCCACCTAGATCAACTAAAGACCTTTCTAGGATGAGTTTTCAAGGAGAAATGTGAGGATAGGAATGACTTCATTTCCTTTTTTAATGACATTTAGCGGAACCAATAGAAAATGCAGGCATGCCTAGATATGTTGGAAGCTTTCTTAGTACACATGTAGAAACACATTCAACGTGAGTTTAAGATCTCAGTGCCTTCTGGTATGAGTGCGAAGGACCTGATCCCAATGATATATTTAGACACCTGATATGGATGACATGTTGTGGATTTTTGTGAGTAGACTATTTATTGGTTATATGGTATTTTATGTTCATTTGATGCTTTTTGTCTTCTGTGGAAACTTAGTATTATCATATACCTGCCAACAAATCTAGTTTTCAGTGTGGCAAAGTGAGGTCGATATACTTTTTCCAAATTGTTATAAGTGATATAATCCGACTTTTGAAGGTAATACAATTCATTTAAAAAATATATTATTATTTATTATTATAAAAGGAATTAATATGAGTCAAACAATATTTTTAACCAGGGATATTCATCCCCACTTCACCATGGAAATTCTTAACTTGTAAATACCTTTTGTTAGAATACCATTGGTCAGTACGATGACTTATCAATACCACATACCCAATATGACATGTGTTGATATGACATTTTCTTTAATTATTTATTTTGAGATCAATTAATTAAAAAATCATAACTAACTTGGAGATAAATCTTAACCCTTGATCTGAAAATGAGGTTAAACCTCTACCATCCAGCTAATAATTACTAATAATTAAATTATAATTTTCCAAGATCTATTCTAAAATAGACATACATATCAACATAAAAACCATATAAGTATAATTTGAACGTTCTACTTGCTCTTTCTTAGGCATATTTTACCATCAATTTTACTCGAAATTTGTTATAAATTTGTTGGAATTGTAAGTTTGAGTCATAGTCTACACAATTTGAATGCTCTAAGAGTATTTTAAGACGTAGAATCCATTTACGCATCCAAAAACACAAATGACTCAACTAAAAATTACATTTTACCAAGAATTGCATCCTCAATTTTGGAAAATAAAATCAAAACTTATAATAGTTAAATTACACAATACAATATATAATTTTATTTTTTATTAATAAAATAATATAGATAAAATATTTTTAAAGATATGATAAATACACAATCACTCTAAGACAAATTCTTGAATAATTTAGTAAATCTCTTTATGTTAATGATGTAAGAGCATTTCTACAAGTCAATGAGACTTAGGAAGTCTTGTCATATTTAGTAAATGGAGTGGGTTCCCTTATTTTAATTTAAGTTAAATTGATGTAATTAAAGATAAGAGATTGATTTTCTAGTTTAAATAGAAATTTAATTAGGAAATGACGAATTATTTCCTCATCAACATGTAATGTGCAATTTGAAGAGAACTATTAAAATTTGAGAATTTTTAGGGTTAGATTTGATATTTTCCTTATATAAATGATTAAATCCATTTTTAGTGGACCTCAATAAACCAACTTTATTGCATATAATTCATTCTTTAAACGATAAATAAGAGAGAGAAGATAGATAAGAGAAGCTAAGGGACGGAGAGAGTTCCAAGAGAGTGAAAAGACCAATTTGTACAGATTTGTATGAATATCCTTCATCTTGTGTTTGCTTGTTTTTAGAGTTTTAAGTTAACGTGTGCCTAATTTTTGTGTCGATATGTGTGTGCTTAGTCTCCATATTTTTTTTTTAATTAACACATTGGTGTTTTGCAAGTGTTAAATCTATAGTTGTAATTAACGAGTGTTCTCGCGGGTGAGTAAAAAGATGCATGAGGATTAAGGACACAGCACCATATAAATTAATATAAAAATAAATAAATTTAAGGAACATTTGTTTTGAATGGGAAAGAAATTTGTTGAGAATGGGAATAGACTAAAATTGTGTAGGAGAGTTACAATATTGAATTTGGTTATGTACTAGATTATATTATACTCAAATTTATTATTAAAAATGTACACTCACCTTGTAATGTGTGTAAAATGTTTAATGTAATATGTGGTAAAAATTTATATAAATTGTTTTTTTCTAATATATGGTGTAATTAAGTAATATTAGGAGAAAGATTTATAGTGTTTAATCTATTTATTTTTTTTAATAAAATTAATGGTATGAGATTCAAAAATATGTGGCAAAAATGTTAATGGATTATTAATATTGGCAGATTCACCAGGCGCGGAAGCAAAGATAGCATCTGAGCCAGGCAGCCTTGAATATAGAAGTTATTAAGGTATCGCTCATTTTGGATCCTCCAGTGCCAGTAGCAGTAGTTCCAACAGCTCGACTGTCAAGGAGAGGGGCTCGACTGATAAGGAGAGGAGCGTTACTTCCCATTAAAGGCAAGAGGCATGAATGAAGCCAGCAGCCAGCTCTCTTCTCATCAAAATGGTACTAACAAGCAAGCTCTAAATTCAAGTAATAGCGGTACTATGCATCCATGATTCATTCATTGATCCATTCATCCCTCGCGGGATTAAGTGGGAAGAGCGGAACTTGACAGGTCTCGCAGCTACTAAGCTAACGAGCAACTTTCAAAAATGGCTACCGCATCTGCGCTTTGCTACGATTTGGTGCGGAACTGAAAGCATATATCTGGAATAGGAGTCAGTCGTGGAATCGCCCACTTACTAACAGTGAGTATGGAATGAAGTCGGCATATCTTTTACAAATCACAAACATGTGAAGTGGTGTAGTTTTTCTTAAATAGATGACATATTTTTTTTTAAATAGCGTTGATGAATTGGTTCACATTCATGAATAGTAGCCAGTGATAAATGTCCTCACTTGTAATTGACAATTACATTATGATAAAATTATCAATTTTTAAAAAAGAAAATACATGTTATACCTTGTATAACTTCATCTCTATAACTAATAATCCTTATTCTTATCTCATATTGCCATTATTTTTACAAATACATATTATGATATAATGATTATTTTCATGATATATATTACAATATAAGCATAATTTAGTTGTTCTACGTTTTGGTTCTTTTTGGGTATATTTTTTGGTTAAGTTACTAGAAATTCTACTTAGATTTTTACAATATAAGCATAATTTAGTTGTTCTAAGTTTTATTTCTTTTTGGGTAAATTTTTTGGTTAAGTTACTAGAAATTATACTTGGATTTTTTAGAATTGTAAGTTTGAATTAAGTAGCCTACAAAATTTGAATGTCCCAAACGTTTTTTTAGAGCGTCTAATACATTTATGCATTTAAGAACACAAATGAAACAACTAAAAATTACAATATCACCAAGAATTGTATCATCAAATTCAAGAGATAAGACCAAATCTTAGAACAATTAGATTGCATCTTACAATATATATTTTTATTGTTTTATTAATAAAATAATTATAAATAAAATAATTTTAAAATTATGATAAATAGGTAATTAGGATAAGACAAATTCTTGAATTATTTAATAAACTACTTTATTTTTATCTTCAATTAAATTTCATCGGCCATGATTAGTGTGAACCAAACAATAATTTATATAATAAATAGCCATTTAGTATTTTTTTCAATACTAGATTGTGTTTAGCTTAAGGTTAGCCCACAGATGGAAAAATAATCTAATCTACCCACTTGTAAGATGTTGTCATTATCATTATCCAAACTTTGATGCAGTTTGGGATAGTGTAACCCCATATTGGCATCTAGCCTCAAGTCCTCTCTATAAAATTTGGACTTAAAATTTAATAAATATTAAATCCCACATAAACTAATTAATATATACCTCATCAATGTATAACTATTTAATATAAATTAAACATTATTTAAATTATGAATTTCTTTATATTTTAAAATAAATAATATTTGGAAAAATTATAATTATATAATTTAATGGGAGCTAAGGTATGTTGTGACTATAGAAATGTAGATGACAATTTAGTTTTCAAGGGTTGGCCTTGGCGGGCTCCTGAATACTGTTGAAAATTGGCAGTTCAGGGATAAATTTCCTTAAATAAAATCTCATTTTTAAGAATTATGTAGTGACTTTCTAAAAATAGAAAGTCGTGTCTAATATCTCAAATATGACTTTCCAAAAATATTAAATCACCTTGCATCAATTGGTAATCAAGTATAGTTGAAGTAAAATCACTTAACTTATCATTAATCAATTCTAATAGTTCAATCTTAACTTAATCATGATCATTATTATTAATATTATCATTAGCCTTTATGATACTATGATATTATTATTAAAAGGAATTATAAGTCACCTTACTTTCATCACCTCAATCACTTCACATCTCTCTCCTTGATGACTCACATGGCCCTTTGTAACTCTCTCACTCTCTTAATGATATGTGACATGCTCTCTTACGCAATCATTAAAGGCATGGCATATTCCTCTTACACTCATTAAAGGCATGTCATAAAACATTCCTCTTACGCTCTCTTTAATTCATATGTTACTCTTCCTCAAGGCATGCATATTTCTTCTCATTTATGACAAGAATAAGTCGCTCCTCCTATATATGTGTCTCAATTATTTTCACCTGACAACTACTACTTGTGCATTGTGAAAGAAAAAATTGAACTTGAGAGAGAGAGAAAGTTGGAGAGACTTGAAGAAGATTGTGTGAGAGAGAGACTTGGAGAATAAGAGCAGAACTTGGTGAGCCAAGGCTGATTTAGTGCTTTAGTGTTTCATTGTTGATTCAATTGAAGGGAAGGTTGATTCAATGTTTGCATCTACTATTTCTATTAGTGATATTCATGTTACAACTTGTTCATATTTGGGTGAATTTACTCATTCTCTTGATCTCTCATTGTACTTTGTATCTCTGTTGAACAATTGATATCTAATAGAAGAAGAATTTGGTTGGGATTTCCCCTTGTGCATTTTTCCCCAATCATTGGACCTAAATTATTTGTGTCCCATTTTTTTCTTGGTTGTCTTCTATTATGCATTTTGTTTATGTTCTATCTACAATTGCTTAACTAATATTGTAATAGAAATAATTTTTTGGAATAAGTAATTGTTTCAGCATAGAACATCAGTATTTCAACATGGGTATTAGAGCCTTTGTGAAGACAAGCCCAAAGAATATGAGAGCTATCACTCCTTTGCATAAATTTTACTTCAAAGAGATCTTACTTGCAGCTAAAATTTGTTGCCCAAGAAGATAAAAGCTACCACTCATTTTGCATAAGTTTTACGTCAAAGAGATCTTACTTCTTGTTGAAATTTGTTTGACTTGATCAAGATGTCTTCTTCTTACTTCAAGAATGAAGAGAAGTTGAATAATGCTTCCAATGAAATATTAGATAGTGCCCTTCAAGAACATGATGTACTAGAATATGTGGAAGGTGAGGTAGTAGAAGCACCAAAAAATTCAAATGTTGTTGTCAAGGCCAATTTCAAGAAGGGAGAAGTCAAGGCTAAGAATATTATCCTTGATTCTCTTGGATACCATCTCATCACCTATGTCTCCAAGTTGAAGAAATCTAAGAAAATGTATGACAAGCTAATTGGAATGTATCAAGTAAACAACTTGAGTCAAATCCTTGCTTTGAAGAATCAACTCAAGGACATTAAGATGAATAGAGGAAAGAACATTCAAACATACTTTGTGAGGATATCAAAAATCAAGGATCAACTACCAATTGTTGGTGAAATTGTATTTGATGAAGAGTTCGTGTTGATTACACATAGAGGTCTTTCTCCAATTTAGGAAACATTTATTACTACTGTCAACAACAATGATAAGTTTCTCACATTTGATGAGCTCCTCGGAAAGTGCAGTAAAGAAGAAGCCAAAATGATTTCCATAGGAAGAATTCCCAAGCATGAAGAGGGAGAACCTATTGCCTTTGTTGTCCAAGGCAAGAAGTAAAAAGGAAAAAGATGTCATGACTTTTCAAGAAATCTTGCTCTTAGATCCAACAGTTCCTATAAATGGAATAGGGACTTATCAAAAGTTAAATGCTACAATTTCCATAAGCACGGTAATTATGCTCATGACTATACAAAAAATAGAAGAGCACCAACATCCAATTACAACAATGGTAGCAATAATTTCATATCTGATTATATAAGAGAATAGAAGCTCCTGTTGTTCATAAACAAAGCTACCATTCTTCCAAGAGTTAAAGGAACTCAAGGTATGATAATAATGCAGCTCAAACACAATCACAATAATTTTTTATTTCTTCTCTTTATAGTCCCTCTCTTGTAGATTCTTTCGACAACTGGTTGGTTGATAGTGGTGCTTCAAGACACTTTACTGCTAATAAAGAAGTTCTCTCAAATTTGGTTGAGAGGGAGATGGATATGGAAATCAATCTTGGAGATAAATCTACATATTCTGTAAAGGGATATGGTTCTGTTTCTTTGCATCTAGATCAAGGTAAAACTATATCTCTTCAAGAATTTTTGTATGTATCTAGTTGAAAAAGAATCTTGTATCTATATCTACCTTAGAATACAAAAGAATGAAAGTTGCTTTCATAAATGGAAAAGTTCTCAATTATCAAACGAGATCTAGCATGAGAGATGCCTTCACTCTGGGATCAAGATTTGAAGGTCTTTAAAAAGTGAATGGAAGACCAATCCATGCATTGATTCATGACAACAATCATCAATGTGAAAATTGGCACCGAAGGTTCGCTCATCTGCACTATAAAGCATTGCCTCATGTGAAAAAGATGGTTTCTAGAACACTTATGATTAGAGTGGATCATGATGGGGTCTGCCAAATGTGTGCAAGTGGAAAGCATGTAAAGGGACCATTCCTTTCAAGCAAAATAAAAACTAGTCATGTACTCATCTTATACATTCTAATTTATGTGGATCTGTGCCTGTAACATCTCTTGGTGGCTAGTTGTATTATATAATATTTGTGGATGTTTTTTCTTACAAGACACATAATTTATTTTCGAAAAACAAAAGTCAATAATTTAACATGTTCAAATATTTCAAAGTTCTAGTAGAAAAACAAACTAGAAAGCATATCAAAATCTTCAGATCTGACAATGGAGGAGAGTTCACTATAACTTATAACAAAATTTAGTGGCTGAAAGAAAGAACAAAACTATCATGGAAGTATTAAAATCTATGTTGCATGATCAAAAGGCACCAAAGTTTATATGGGGAGAAGTTACTAACAATGTTGTTTATGTCCAAAATATATCTCCACACCGAACCTTAAACAATAAGACTCTTGAAGAAGTTTCGCTAGTGGAAAGCCCAAGGTTGGGCACTTGAGGATTTTTAGCTACCATGTCTACTTTCATGTGCCAATGGAAAAGAGGAACAAGCTAGAAGCTTTAAGTAATAAAGGTATTTTTGTTGGTTATTGTGAAAATTCTAAAGCTTATAAAATATACATACCTAGTTGTTATAGACCATTTTGTCACATCTAGTCAATAGGCCTACAAACTACATCCATCACCATCCATGAAAACATTGTCATCATCCCTACACAAAGTCCTAAGCATGATTCTCTCAAATCCCTTAGTTTTGACCTTCATTTCTTCATTTCAGTGCTTTTAAGGCCCAACGCACCTTGGCACTTTAGGGGCCCGCTTTGAGTGGCAGGTTTCTCAGTTATGCACCTTCTCTGATTAGAGCTAGTTTTCCCTTGTTGGGGGTGCATTGATCAAGAAAATTCAGTGAAAACAAAAATAATCTTGAAGCTTACACTTCAAGAAGCTTCTAGGAGTTGTTACAACTATTTACCTTGGATAAGAACTTTGAATCCTATCTCCCCTACCTTGGAGTCTTCACCTTCTTATCCCTTGAGCTGATCTTCCCATTAAGTGTGGATCTTAAGTGTAGATTGGTAAATAGATAATAATTCCTAAACTACCATCCTCTCCTATATATTTACTGCCATCCACAAGCTAGAGGTTTTCTTTTGTAGATTAATCATACCCTTATTCTTTTTCTTTGATAATAAGAGAGATATCATTCCCATGCATTATGGTTGTGGTGAGGAAGGACAAGTCAACTTGGGAGGTTCTCTACAAGATCAACTTCCACTTTTGGTTGTAAATTATCTCCCTTTCATATTAATACAAAGAGTATATTGTTTTCCTACATAAACATGTGTTTCAATGTTGTGATGATCCATTGAATAGGATGATTAGATAATGCTACATAGATGTCGTAGATATTTGGCTTGTGTTGTTTGTTTATTCAGATTCTAATCATAGCGTTTGGAGCTATGGTTGGAGCTGACAAGCCAAGAGGAGAGGAGAGCTTGTGATGGATCACAAGTAAGCATCTTTCCATTCTCCAATTCTTCTAAGAAAAAATTTCTGGTCTTTGATGTTTGTTGTTCTACACGAGGCCACTAGGTGTAGGGAAGATACTTTTGTCTATAGTCATAGATTCTATATAACAAATTGGTGACCATATTGGGGACCAGTTCATTCCCTTAGTGGTTTCCTTCACTTTTTCCTTTGTTACAGCTCTTCATAAGACTTTCAATGTCTCACTCAGCTTGAATTTACCCTAGGAAGACCCTTCATTTAGCTGCATTTGACTTGTTGTGTCAGAAAATCCCTTTTCCCTTATCAATGCACCCCCTAGTTTGCTTATAGAGTGTTGCCAAGCACCCTGGCCTTCTCTGTACTTGCATTCCAGAGCAATTGTAGCCTCTTTTCACTTGCACTGACCCTTGTTTCATGCAAAAAAAATCCTTTTTATGCTTTTCTCTCTAGTTGACTTGATTCTAGTTGGTCCTCCTTGTGTCACTTAGTGTGTTTAACCCTCTCAAAAGCCTTCATCTGGTTTGCTTTTGGTTTTGAGTGCCTTTGATAAAAAAAAATGGGTTTTACTTTCTTCTTGTCATTAGCTCATTAGCGAATTGATTGCTTGATCATTGGATTTCTTGAAAGAATTGGTGTTTCAATCATTGTTTTGAAAAGTTTTTTTTATCATTGATTAGGTGAATATCTTAGTTTTCATCTGAAAATTAAGTGGAATTGAAAAGAAAAATATTATGCATTATGCATTGCATCTAGGGTTTTGCGAGTGAAAATTGTGGTTAGAAATAGTTGCATTAGGGGAATTTCTTAACAAATTTTTGTTACTTCTTTTATGTTGCATATTCTTTGTTTTCTTCCCTCCCACATATAGATTTTCATTGAAATGAAAAGTTTCATTTTATCATGCTAGTTTACATTTTAGATTATTCGGGTGAAATTTGTGGTGAGCCCTGAAAACCAAAACTTAAATAAAGATAAACTTTAAAATTTACTGAATCAACCTAAGGAGAATTTGTAACAATAACGCAAACATCTAGAGGTCTAGGCTAGAGACGTGTTTCTACGTATTTAAACATAGGAGTTGTCATTTTTTCCAACGTTGCAGTCCGGGAGTGATATCACGTTCCACGTATGTAAGTGTATTGGATTTTTCTCCATGCACCTCTAGGTATATTGGATGGTGTTCCATGCATGAAAAGTATATGGGAACGCTCTCATTGTATGGTTATGCATTAGATAACATTAACACGAACCACACTTCTATGTGTCGTCGAGTATATTTTGGAAGTCCACGATAGGTTGTTATCCTCGCCTTAGGTAACTGATTCGGCCGACTTGTACACTGTGATACACCGAACACAACATTCAAGGAGATTTCATGCCCATACTTAAATCCTTGGATTTCCAAGGATGTCTATTGCAGTTCACAGTTACTTGGTAAACCTGTATGCCTAGTTTACCCTCTTTGATTTATTTTATGTGTTAATTGTTAAAATTTATGAATGCACTGTGGAAGAACAAGGCCCTTTACCTCATTGTTCACGTAGAATGAAAAATAAACCTCCTCTTCCACCAAAGGCAACTCCTAGACGTTGTCAGAAGCATAAGAAAACACAGACTACCAAATCCAATACTTCAGGGGTTGTTACTTATGGTCCTCCATTTGAGATAGATCCACCAAAATAATTTTTTCCTATTAGTACGGAGCCCAAGATTACCTCTCCATTTGTTGGTGACTCTAACATAGTCGATATCAAAGCACCTAAAATCTCTTTACCTGAGATTATTGAACTTGACTTTCCCAAGTCAAAGACAACTCAACCCGAGGTTATACAACCTAAGGTACCTCAGCTATCTTCACCTATCACTTCAGGACCTTCTCATTCTCTTCCATTGTCTTAGACACAACCCAAAACTATATATCTTGGACTCGACGGTGAACCCCTTCCACCTAGTCTTGTGAGTATCAAAGAGATTCCACAGGAAGAGCCTCAACCCTCCTCTCCCATTTGAGAAGGGAATCATTTTTATCAATCCCATCCTTTTCTGTCTCCTCATACTCCATTTCAGCCTCCTTTGTCTGATTCTTTTCCTTTCAACCCACCTCTGAGATTTTCTTGGCTATCGTCTTTGGGATTAACCATGACTAAGTCTGATTTGGTTTCCCAGCTTGTATCTTCTACCATGGCTGAGATAACCCATGTTGTAACCTTATCCATGTTTGTAACCACACCAGAGGCACATTTATATGGTGGCCTGTTTGTCTCGCCTAGTTACCAATCCTTATTTGGTACCTTCTTTGGTCCAACATCTAGTCCATGGACCTCTCCCATGACATCTACAAAAGGAATTCTTTCTAGAACTTTGTTAATGAGTGCTACATAGTCTGCTTCTCTTATCCCATCTACACCTACCATTCAGCTGCATATTGGACCTTATGTTAATGGAAATGGTTATTTATAATAGCCCAATCCATCTCCTATTGGGAACCCTCCACTTGGGGGAAATTTCCTCTGTATTACCCTCCTCTTTCAGTAGGGGTAAACCTATTGTAGGTTCATTTACATCTCCTCAAGTTAGTGTTCAACCTCAAATGAGTCCTCCTTATTCAGGAATGATTGCTAGTGTTTGGAAATCTACTTTTCCTATTCAACCTAGTTCAGTTGTGGCTTCATCTTTAGCTTCCCAACCTATTCCATTTACCCCTCATATTTATGTTCAACAACCCATGTCTCAACCTGTCCAAACTCAAATGAACGTGAGCCAAACTTTACAGGTTGTACCTTTAACTCAACCCATTCTTTCGGTATCTAGCACATCTCAACCCATGTATACCGAGCCTATTCAAGGTAACTTACAATCACAAAGGTTTTGGAAGGCCATTCCTCAACTTCAAATGCATCAGAATGTGTATGTTATGGCACAGACACAACCACAATTGAATCCATCTTATGTTGGGATGATGAAAAATCCCATCGGGCAACCATATCCACCGTATCAAGGTATACCTCATATGCCTTATCGTCAACAAGTCCAAACTCAGTCATTCCAACCTTTGCAAGGTCATCCTGGAACTGGACAACAAGGTTATATGTATACTGGATATCAAAATCCTCCCTATCCTAGGAAACAAATACTTATTTCTCAGGCTATCCCTTCTTATCCAAGATATCCTCCACCAGACCTTAACAGGCAGTTTCCATTCATGGAAACTCTCGAATTGTCAGATTTGACCAGGCTCGCCAACAATCCCATTGCTCGTTATCCTTGGTGGTCGGTTATTCCAACTAAATTTCCTTCTGATATTCCAAAATTCAATGGAAATCCTAGAGAAGACCCATCCAGGTATATATTAATGACATATCATTTTTGGTGTTCTTCGAACTCCCTCAATGATGTTTTTTTTTCATTTACGTCTTTTCTAGCATACACTCATTGGTATGACAACTATATGGTACATAGAATTACTTTGAGATTTGTTTGATAACTTTAGCTACTACATTCCTAACACATTTCCAGTTACCCATCGATATGAAACTAGAACCAAACTCCTAGCCAATTTCAAACAGAGTAAGGCCACACACATTTCTAATCATATTCATGAGTGGCGACGTCATTGTCGTTTGGTTAAGACTTTTGTTCCTAATCAATTGTTAGATGAATGGTTCATAAAGTCTTTGTTTCCATCTATAATGGAATACATAGCAAAAGGCAGAGTTATAAATGAAGAACAGGTAATCGCTCATGCCCAACACTTGGATCTGATTTATACCCAATTTGGCACATTGTATGATAAGATACCTGATGCTTTGTAACCTACTAATATTGTTTCTCAAACTCCTAGTAAGGAATCACAAGCACCTAATGGAGTGATTGGTTCTACCAACCAACAATCGATGAGTAAACCATCTAGTTTAACTCTTGTTGTCGTTGCTCAAAACCCTCCTTCCACTCCTGCAACTTCTACTTCCGATATCAATGTCTTTCAATCATCTAAAGGAAAATATCCACAACCAGGAAGTAAGAAGAAAGGCAAAGGAGAGAAGAAGAAATATAATGCTCCATGGGATAAACAAAACAATCAGTCTCCTGAAGAGAAGAGGAAACCTCGTTACCCATGGATAATTTGTAACGAGGAGCATTTCACTCATGATTTTCCACACCGAGCATGGATGAATCAATTCCTTAAATCCTCTACTACACCTGTTGTGTTGACAGGCCCATTCCCAAATCAGGAGACCAATTTGGTTGTCTAGGACCCTACTCCCTCTAATTTGGTTTTAATTCTTTCATCTACTAAGCCTAAAAATGATATTTTTGGCTAACCGAAGTCAGTACTATGGTAATATGAATCCTTCAAATGATCAGGCTATTGATCAACCTACCAGTTCGACCGCATCTCCACCAGACTCTACTCCAAATGTTGTACCTACTGAAATAACAATTAAGCTTCCCAAGGGTGTTATTCATAAATTCACATTCAACCCTCGTGCAAGAGCTGCACAAAATTATAACATAGTTGAGGACTTGGCTTAGGCCCCATTAGCTATGTCCACTCTTGAGGTGTTGCAAAAATTTCCCCAGCCAAAAGAAGGCTTTTATCTCGACAATTGGATGTATTGATTCTTTGGATTCCAACCTGGTAGTCTTTAACCATGAAAACCATACACCTCAACTTCTGAATCAGCTAGCCTTCATGATTCAGGTTGTTGTTTGTGGTAAAAATATGCATCGTTCCATTGTGGACGAAGGTGCCTCAACCTGTATTATGTCCCTGCCTTACTAGAAGGCTATTGGTTCTCCCCAATTAAGCCAGTCACCAACCACTTTAAAAGATTTTGATGGAAGAATTTACAAACCGTGTGGGATTTTGAAGTCTCTACTGGTAGAATTAGGTGGAAATACTATATCAGTAGAAGTTGAAGTTATCAACAGACCTCTAGATTATAATCTTCTACTAGGTCGCGCGTGGGTCTATGCCATGGTTGTTGTTGTTTACACATACTTTTGAATGATCGTTTTTCCTCATAAAGGTGGTAGCGTAGCCATCGATCAACTCACTTTCTTTGTTGTCGATTCTTCAGTTACTGGAAGTGTCCTTCTCGTGGTGGAAACCCCTTACCCATATCAGCATGTTGGAGTTGGACTTCTTAAGGATTCCTCTCACATGGGAACCTTTTCGCTTCCTCCTCCCCAATTTCCTATTAAATTGACTTCAGATGCCTATATTAATATGATTTCTTCTTTTACTGCTCCAGCTAATCCATGGATAGTACCAGATTAATCTAATAGAATAAGTTTTGGTGACCGTATGCCGCTCAAACTTGTTGATAAAGATTACGATGCCATCCATTCAGCTTGCACGGCCTATTCTAATCCTTCCTCTTCGATCAATTAGGCTGATCATTCTTTATATTATGGTACGTTGTCTAATATTTTATCTCATACATTTTCCACCAATGAGAGCATCATGGAGATCATGATGCTAGATGATGCACCATGGGATGCTCATCATCATCGTTCCTCCTTTCCAGATTCCTTCGGACGGTCTTAATAAACTCCATCAACCCAATATCATTGAGTTATCTACGAATTATGTGTCCATTTATGATGTCGATTCTAAGAAGAACTTGTCGAACATTGAAGAGATCATCCCTCTCGACATTTCAATTAAACCTGGCATTGTTGAAAATCTACATATTGGTGCGTCTTTCTCTCTAGATGAGGTCAAGACTTACAAAGCCCTATTCTAGGAATTCATAGATGTTTTTTCCTGGCCTTACGAAGAAATGTTCAGTATCGATCAAAACATAGTTGTGCACGAGATTAAAATGTATTCTAATGCTAAACTAGTGTAGCAACACCTCCGCCCCATTCATACCAAGAAGGTCATTGTTATCAAAGCTGAAGTTCAAAAACTTCTACGAGCTGGTTTCATCTATCTTGTACGTTTAACTAACTGGGCATCTACTATTTTTCCTGTTATGAAAAAATAGGGAACAATCCATGTGTGTATCGATTATCGGGACATAAATCGTGCTTGTCTAAAGGACAACTATCCCACCTCATTCATCAACCAAATCGTTGATGATTGTGTCAGTTGTGAGATATTTTCATTTATGGAAATTTTCTCTAGTTATAATCAAATCAACATTCTTCCGGAGACCAACATAAGACTGCATTAATTTGTCCCTGGGGCACGTTGGCATGCAAAAAACTCCCTGTCGGATTAAAGAATGTTGGGGCTACATTCCAGAGGGCCATGAAGTACACCTTCCATGACATCAAACATATTGTGCAACCTTATTTGGGAGATTTTGTTTCTCATTCGTGACATCAGGCTGATCACCCAATGCATCTTAGGGCCATGTTTTTATGATGTAGACATTATAACATTCGAATCAATCTGCACAAATGTGTGTTTTGTGTTAGCTTCAGTCATCTTCTCAGATTTTTTGTTATGAAAACAAGGAATTTGTAATGATCCCTTGAAATTTTCAGTGATCATTAACCTGCTTTCTCCTTCTTTCCTCCTTCAGATTCAACGACTCCAAGGAAAGTATAACTTTCTTCATAGGTTTGTTCCTAGTTACACAAAACTAACCAAAGGATTTACTCACTTTCTAAAGAAAGGGACCCCCTTCCATTGGGATGATGCTGCTAAAAAAACATTCAATGCCTTGAAATATGTATTGGTTCGGGAATCTTTATTATACCCCCTTGATTACCAACGTGATTATTTCTTATACCTCGCCACTGCAAATACTACCATTGCTATGGTATTGGTTCAGGAGGATGACATAGGAACTTAACATCCTATTTATTACTTAAATCAGAATCTCAATGATACCGAAGTCAAGTACACCCATGTCGAGAAGTTAGCTTTGGAAGTTGTGCAAGTTTTCAAAGGTTTCACCATTACATCATGCTCTATAAAACTATGGTTGTTTTGGATTGCAACCCCATGACATACATCCTCTCATGACAGTTAATGGGGGGCAAATACTCTAAGCATATTTTCATCCTACAAGAGTTTGATTTGGAATTCGTTAAATCCAAGTCGAAGAAGTCCCTAGTTTTTGCTGAGTTAATTTTCAACCTTCCCAATTCTGAAGCTGAAACGACATCAAGCAATTATATTCCAGATGAGTCGCTATTTCTAATTTTGTCATTTGACCCGTAGTATGGAGACATTCTCATATATCTCCAGACCTAGACTTTCCGGTCTGATACCTCTTGCTTTGACCAGCGATATATCTATTATCAAGCCAAACATTATATTATAATCGGTGACACTCTCTATCGTCATTGTATCGATATAGTTTTTCGAAGGTGCCTCACCCATGAGGACGCTGAGAAAGTATTAAATGAATTCCATCTGGGGGCATGTGGTGGTCATTTATCTGGATATGCTACCGCAAAGAAGATCCTACGTGTTGGTTACTTTTGGCCTACCATATTTTGTGATTGTATCCTCGTTGTCCAGAAGTGTCATGCATGCGAGACTTTTTATCGAAATCTCCATGCTCCACCCACTCCTTTGCATCATGTTATCGATGTTGGTCCTTTTATGAAATGGGTTATTGATTTCATGACATGTAACTCTCACTCAGCTAGGGGGCATGAATATATCATCATAGCAGTTGATTATTTTACCAAATGGGTCGAGGCAATGCCTACATATAACAATACTGGCGAAGCAACTACTTTATTTTTCTTCAACCATGTCATTGCACGGTTTGGTGTTCCGCAAGCTATAGTTATGATCCATGGAAAACATTTTCGCAATCACATAATGTCCAAATTAACTACCAAGTTGGGAATTTCCCACGAAAGTTCCACTCCCTACTACCCTCAAGCAAACAGTTAAGTTGAGGCGATTAATAAAGTTCTTAAAATGATGCTTCCACGTATGCTAGGGTTCCATAAATCATATTGGCCTTTCATTCTTTATGCAGCATTGTGGGCATACCAAACTTTTGTTAGGACTACTACAATATTTACACCTTTCCAATTGGTCTATGGTATGGAAGCAATCCTTCCAATTGAATGTGAAATTCCATCCCTCAAACGTATTGTCAAACTACTCCCTGCTACTTCCATGAAAGAGGAACATCTCTTACATCTCACATGCTTAGATGAAACCCAATGAGATGTCATTATGGCTAACGAAGTCCATAAGAAATGTATCAAGGCACAATATGACAAGAGTGTCAAGCCTCATGTCTTCTTGTAAGGAGACCTCATTATGTTATATGATTAAGAGTCCGATAAATTAGGACCAAGGAAGTTCGAGCCAATGTGGCTGGGTCCATATATTGTCAAATGTGTTCTTTCTAAAGGGGCTTGTGTTGTGATAAGGTCCCTAGGGTCAATTTTTGATAGTTTTGAAATAGTTTTTGTAAAAGAATGTAAAATTCTCCATGAAATAAGGAAGCGGAGCACGCAGCTAAGTGAAAGTCAAAGGGGAATTAGTCCCTTGTATGGGTAGGTGAAAAGGATATATATAGTTGAGTCTTAGCAAGTCTTAAAAAATAACTTTTAATAGAGAATTATTGTAAGGGCAAGGTGCTAAGGCAAGAAAGGTTTGTTTCCTATACTTAGGCGAAAGAGGAAGGATCCTGCAGCTAAGTGCGCGGAGACCTTGGTAAGTCCGTAGCTGAGTGCGTGTGCCCCTACAGTAGAGTGCACAGGGTGGAAAGAGTCTGTAACTAAATGCTAAATCTAATAAAGATTGTTTTGAATCAAATCTATTGCATCTATGCCTTGTTCCTTATTTCTATCTACGTTTATGCATCTTTGCTCGGTGATCCGATTTCTATGAATTAAAGTATATTGATTGCGCCAAATTGTGGGATCTATAATATTTATGCATGATAAGAGTAATTAACTACCCTCACAAAGTATTAGATAGATCATTTTGGAATTAACTGTTCAGAAAATGGTAGGTCTGCGCGAAGGCAGATCTAGGGATACGATGTATTGTACGAAAGTAGTGAATCTATACCTTTTATGCAAGTTAAGTACGATCATGTACCTTCACGAAGATCTAAAGGTCATTTCGATAAAGTTGTAGTAGTTGACATTCATAAGGAATATATTCACGTGAAGGCAAATCTAAGCTAAGAACGTCAGGAAGACCATCACACAGGCCTCTAGATGCAGAAACCTAGTTCTAGAATCCCCCAATACTACTTCAGGTGAGACTGCAGCCTGCGCTACGTAGGTTGTTGCTGAAAGGGCCAGTAGTTAGGCTTTTATTGGTTGGTGCGAATCACTCTAAACCTGGGTTAGGCCCCCTTAATCCAACAAATGGTTCTGTTGCTAGGACCAAGATCAAGCTGAGGAATGTGTGATGTCGAATAAGTGGTTCCCCACCAAGAAGGAAATTGAGAAGTGGCTCGATCAAAAGGAACACGCATTTGTGGCTCAGTAGAGTAGAAATCCACAGTTATCCAAGGAGCAGTGGTTGAGTAGATACCTATACTCAGATGAAACTAAGAACTTTTTATGTTTCTTCCCTAGCGAATTGCACGAGTAGCTGTCTAGATTGGTGGACAGTCATCCACAGTTATCCAAGGAGCAGTGGTTGAGTAGATACCTATACTCAGACGAAACTAAGAACTTTTTATGTTTCTTCCCTAGCGAATTGCACGAGTAGCTGTCTAGATTGGTGGACAGTCAAGGTATGTGGAGACTTGACTACCCTATTGTGTGGACTCTAGATCTGGTGAGGTGCTTGGAAGCTTCATAAAACAATATCACGCAAGCCATTGACCACTGGATTGATCAAACACTCGAAGCATTTGTGATTGAATTCGCGATTGATACAACTGTCAGTTATAGTGAAGCAGAGTGCAGGCTCTTCAAGGGATCGTGAGGTAGGTACTTATGATCTTTGAAAACTTGCATTAAGATGTTGTTATGTGAAAAATGAACTACGCGAAGTGGAAAACCTTTCAGAAGGAACGAAGAATCAGGCTCTAAGTATAGTCCATTAATTGGATCCCCTTCGAGTGATGACGAAGGGACGGTCCTAAGTACACCCTGGAGTGCGGTACAGCTGATTATGTAGGGTATCTCGTGAATACCTCATCCATCCACTCCACCTCCACCTCCACCTCCACCTCCACCGCATACACCTTCACCTTCACCTCCACCTCCACCTCCACCATTCAACATGGCGAACTCAATGAAGATTCCTATTTTTAAAGGGGTAGGGAGCGAAGACCCTGAACAATTCTAGTTTGTTGCAGGTGTTGTGTGGACAACACAACAAATCATGGATGATAACATCCAGAAATCATAGCTGGTCACAACCTTACAAAAACGAGCATTAACATGGTACATCAAGTACTACATTGATAACCCCAACGCGACGTTGGCAGAAACCCAGCTGGCATTGATAAAAGAGTTTAGAAAGCCTAAGTCCAAGGCGCAGTCGGTAACTGAGTTCAAAGAAATTTGAAAAAATGTAACTGAGTCATCCTGGCATTTCGATCAGAGGTTGAAATGCCTGATCTGGCAGGCCAATATGGTGATTACAAATTCCCAGCATCAGGATTGGTATATCGCATCGCTCTTACCACACTTAAGATTGTCACTGTCACAGCAAAAGATAGAAACAAAAACGGAGGTTTTAGAGATCGTGATGAGGTTGGAAGCCTCACCAATACAGGATACAAACATTGGAGTACAACAGATTCACTCGTAGTTGGAAAGCTTGCACTTAGAGTTGCAGAGCCTGAAGAAAGGAAAGGAGGCCCAACCTAAAGTTCGCGTGGAAGTTTGGTGCTTGAAATGCAAGGGCCATGGGCAAGATAAGGACCATTGCCTAGTTTATCATAATTATCTTATTGGGGGAGGGCCTATTCACCTGAAACTAGAAAATATCATTGGGCCAAGCACAAGAGTAGTGCCATGGTGTGCTATATGTCAAGCTACAGGACAACATGCGACAAACAATTGTCATCTGCTACAGAAGTTTTTACAGACCCCTCAGTAGTTGTTTTACAATTTCTGCAAGTCTGTAGGCCATGATGAGCACCATTGCCGAAGTTATGAACTAATGATGGATAGAACCCCTACCTACCGAATGCATGTAGAAAATTGGCCTCAAGAACAGGGCGCAGGTGCAGCACGCAGAGGATTCCAAGATCATGGAAGAGGAAGAGGAGGAGGAGGAGGGGTTGGTAGAGGTCATGGACAAGTTATTTGTTATAATTATGGTGAAGCTGGACATTTCGCACATGACTGTTAGAACCCTACGCACTTATCGTGTCAATATTGCAGACAGTTCAACCATGTGATAGAAGATTTCCCAATCCTTATAGAAAAGATGCAAGAAAATAAGACACAACCCCAGCAGCCTATGAAGAATATCCATATAATGTGGATAGAACCGTGCGAAGAAGATCACAGTGTTAATATAGTAACGTGTAGTGGTATGGCTACCGGCGAAGATAAGGAAAACAGCCAGAGACCGAGGGATGGGTACGCACGGCCGCTGAAAAGGAAGTCAGATTTGACCTCAACCGAGCTAAAGAAACTTTTATGGAGGCTAAAAAGAACTTTGTTGAAGCTTCTACGTCAGGGAGTCAAGAGAAATTAGTTGGGAATAATGAAGTACAGGAGGTGCATCTATCATTTTTAGCCACTTTCTTGAAGACCTATATGAAGAACTAATAGAAAAGTGTGAAAATAAGATTAAGGTTCCTTCAAAAAAGCGTGCTGTCAGGAAACTAGGCAAGCATAAGAAGAGGAAAAGGTGTGAGATGAGGCTGACCGCACAAATAGGCAAATATGAAATAGACCAAGTCATCCTGGATTTAGGGTCTAATGTGAACGTGTTGCCTAAGAAGACATGGGAAAGGATGGGGAGACCTATGCTGCAATGGTCTCCTATGCAACTGTGCATGGCTAATCAACAGAAGATCATTCCGATGGGGCGCTTATATGGAGTGATGGTAGATATTGAGGGCACGAGCACGCTGGTTGATTTTGAAGTAATAGAAATAGTAGTTGACAGTAACCCATATCCTGTGCTACTAGGAATTTATTGGGCCTTTAATATCGATGCGGTGATTAATCTAAAGTAGTGGAAGATGACATTTGAAAGGAAGTCGCTTAGGGTTATTATGCCACTAGACCCCGCTGAAGGAGCACGCTATACTACACATGTTCGCGATTTTGTGGAGGATGAGGATGATCTAGACCATATATACAAGATCAAGGCATGAGACGAAGATTGGATCAATCCCACTGCAGATGGACAGATCGCATGGGATTGTTAAGAAATTTACGGCAGAGAGATAAATTATTATAGAGATATATTGAGATTTACAGAGAGGAATAATAAAATAACCGGAAACAATACACATAATATTTATCTAGGAAAACCCCAAAACTGGGGAAAAACCCAACCTAATGAGATCTCATTAGCATTGGCCAAAACCTTGGCTAATCCAGCCAAGTCAGCCTTCACCGCTCACCTCCAGGCCTACATTACAATGAATTGTTCCCAACCTTTTATAGGCTCCATTACATGCAATACCACAGACAATAATACCATGGGTACACTATACCATGTGCCCAAAACCACTACTATTTAATGAGGTCAACTTTGAATCAAACCCCTGGTGGGCTCCAATATTGTAGCAATATTGTTGCAACTCCTGGGACTCCCTTCTTTACTTTATATCAACCCGGTAGTTCGTAACAAACTTGGAAGCGAAGGTGCTGTATGCACAAGTACTAGCTCTTGCCACAGCTGTCACTTGGTCAGCTGGCACAAGTCCGCTAGGGGCTTAAGACAACTTCTATGAGCTCTGAGAAGAAGCTTTTTATTGATGGATGAAAGCTAACTCAAGGGAAGCTAATATACTTGCAGAAAGAAACTGAAACGATGAAAGGAAAGGCAAACCCTAGCGAACCCTAATTTTACTAGCTAGCCCTACTGATGTGAAAAAGGGAATGCAAGCTACTAAAAGAGATGCCATTACTTCTAGGAAGGTAAAATACATGTGCCTATGCTACTTCTATCTGAAGAAAACATCTTTTTGTATTTTTGATTAAGTTGTCAGATTCATCATGCATGTGTTTTCACTGTTTTTGACTGTGCAGAGGTGGATCGGCGAGAGGAAATGCTTGCAGGAGGCTGGGAAGGTTCAGAGAGGGCCTAAGGGGTCCCTAGCACCCTTCCTGAGAGTTTTATGGAGTTTGGCTTTCAAGAAACCGCTTTTGCAAGCTTCTACAGAAAGTCTGCAGGGGTTCTACAAGATGTTCTGGAATTTCTATAGGATCTCTGTAATTTTCTATAGGATGTTCAGAAATGGGATTTTGGAGGATTGATGGAGGGAAAAATGTGGAGGAATTACTATGGAGGTGAGATAGGGGTGTGAGGAGGTCCAAGACTTGGTGGATGGAGTTGAGGAGTGGCGCGGATGGTTAGATTTGTTCAAGGAGGGATGAAACGATGTTGCACAACAAGATGAGAATCAGGGCAAAGTAAGCAAATGAGGCAAATGTGAGGTAAGGGTTCTAGGTGGAGGATGGAGCAGGTGGATTTGATGGAGTATGGGCAGATGAAGAAGGCTAACAGGTACTCTGCAAGTGATTTTTCAAACTGGACAACCAAACACTTGGAAAATCAAAGGCCTAGTTACGTTAGTCTATTCTAACCTAGATAACAGCAAAGAAATGGAACAGAAGTTTATTTGCAATGAAATCAGATGAAATGACTATGCAACTAAGCAATCATAACCCTAAGCATGCAATCAAAACTGATATCAAGTTCGGCAACTAAGAATCCAACACTACTAATTGCATGGTGAAGCAAAGACAGTGTTTTTGTTGGCAACAATGTCACCTTTGTCCCAGCTCATGATCCCACTAAGGGAGAGGTGAGATCAGAGGTGATTGATGGCCTTTTTTTGGAGATCTTCCTTGTTACTAATCTACCAACTAAATCTGAACATAAAAAGCATATCTAAACATCAACCATGACCTATGTAACCAGCAAGATGTTGATCTACTTAACAGAAACTATTTTGCAAAGACATAAAAACAAATAATAGTACATGAAGGAAGCCTTGGCACTTGGGTTGGGCCCAACCCCAAGAGCTGCAGGCTCCTAAAGAAACTCAGAACTGATGCCAAATAAAGTTGCTTTCCATTACTCAAAAATAGCCATGTTCATAAGAAAGTTACACAACAGCAGCTACGAAAATGAGCTGAGAAAATAGCAGCACCTTAGTGCAAAATAACAACAGTCCAAAAAGTAAACTACGAAGGCTAAAAGCCTTCCTATTTATGCCTACGAGGGGCCTCAGTAGCCCTCCTTAACTCAAGGGGCTCAGCTGCTCCAACTGCCAGTAAACAGTCACTTTTCACCAAGCTGCTCGGCTGCCTTTAGGATTAGTTTTGGTGGCCTGCTGAGCTCCGAGTTGAGGGTGGAGATTTCGAGGAAGGGACATTTAATGCAAGAGACATCCTCCCTATGAATCCTCACCCTTGTTCCTTCATGCTTGGTTGTCATCTAGCTCATAATTGCTTGGCTTTGTTCCAAAATTTGTCCAAAAACCTAAAATAACCACGTATTAGCCTTCTTGGTAAAGTGACCACCCTCATTCGTGCAATTAACATAAACGTACTAAAAAAAACATGCATAAACTATGAAAAATGGTGGATTGATCAAGAACAATTAGGCAAAATGAGCCCAATAAGTTACCAATTCCGGGGCTCATCATCACCCCCCTGCTAAATGGGTTGCCCGACCTTGAGCAACTAATCCAACTCATCATTCTTGATAGCCTTGACCGCCTCCCTCACATCCCAAGCCTCTGAAGTAATATCTTCTTTACAATCATGAAATCCTTCTTTGCTTTCCACTTCTTCCCACTGCCTGTGTTGCTCCTCTTCCTTGACTCCTTCTAACAACCCCAAAAGAAAGGGAGGACTGAATTTTAGGCCAATCCAGTTGGCCTAAAGATTCTGCATGGAATGTTTGTAGAGGGGTACTCTTGCCAAGGCCTCTGCCATCCTTGTTGGGGTGTGGTATTCTCTAATCTTTAGGTTGTGGGGCAGTGTGTTCCACCTCCGGGTGCAGGCATGAACACAGTCATCCCCCAACAACCTCTCCATGTCCTCAAAATGGGCTATGGCTTGGGCTTGATGGTCAATGTAATCTGCTACGGCCCGAGAGTTATTTGCCAAGTGCTGATGGGCGTGTATCAATGCTAAGGGATCCTCCGGCTCTGCTCTTATCATTAGTGGTTCCTTCAATTCCCTGTACATAACATTTCGGACCTTTGCTGCTCTCTTTTCTTCATGACTTAGCCAAGAGGCCATGGCCATAAGTTGCACGTCCCCTACTGCAACATTGGGGTCCCAAAAGTTCATGTTGGGAAGGGCCAAGTTGTGTAGGTAGAACTCTGATAGCTTGGCTTTGTCCTCTGATGAGTTGTTGTCACATAAAGCCATGAATTGGTGGTAGTTTTGGAATGGATTAATGCCCCTTTGGGCTAAAGTGTTGATCTGGAACTGCAACCATTGTTCCTTGAGGTATAAGGCATATGTTTTGGCAGGTTGTCTACACTGTATTGCCTCCTCTGCCCAACTGGCCATGCAAGCCAGTTGGGCCTCCTTTTCTTGCACCTATTGCCTTAGAGACTGTATCTCTTGTGTTGCTTGCAATTCCTTTTCCTGTAGTTGTCTAGTCGGTGCCTCTATTTCAGCTTGCAACCCATCTCTCTTTTGTTGTTCACCAGTGGTTTCTCTCTCTGTTGTGGGCTCCTTCTGGTGTTGTTGTTCTCCCAAGGTGTGGGGTCTGTCTTCCTTAAAGTTTCCCTGTAACTGTAGCTGTTGTTTGAGCAACTCATTTTCTTCCTGTAGCTTGGCTCGCTAGCTGCTTTCTACATGTCGTACCAAAGCCAATTCTTTCCTTGCCTCTTTGAGCTATTCCTCCAAGGGACCTATATCTGCCACACCCTTGGACTTGGTGATTTTCATCCAAGTGTGGGTTCTCACTCTCTTCCTCTAGTGCAAAGAAGAGTGGCACTGCAAATTTTTGGGGGATTATGCTTCCCGCCTATAGCAAGTTATAGTAGGAGCCTAGGTTGGGTTGGGGGTTTGGTTCCTCAATTCCCTCAGTCTTTTCTTCCAACTCTTCGGTCTTCTTTAGCCTAGCCAGCGTTTCCTGTAGAATTGTTTCAGCATCCTGTAGAGAGGTTTTCGTGTCCAACATTTTAACCTTTTCCTTCCAGGTGGACGTCTTCGGGCTTCCCCGTTCATAGGTGATGGATGCCTTTGGAGGAGACCTTTCCTGTTGTTTAATTGGGGTGTCCACAATTGTAATTGGTTCTTTTGACTGTGACTGGGGTCTGCCAGTTTTTATCTGCATGCTTCTTCTTGCCTTAAAATACATAGAAGGTTCCCTTTTCCGCTTCCCTTTTTGCCCTGGGGTTGTGCTTAAGGCAGCCAGCACCGCTGCTGCCTCCCTGGCCAGAATCTCAGGAGACTTCTCCTTCTTCTGCTCTGTTTTTAGGCTTCCTGTAGAAGTTGTTTCCAGACTTCATGTAGAAACTGTTGCGGCTTGTTTAGCTACATGGGTCTTTCCTTTTAACTCTTGTTTGGTTGCCTTGGTTGTGACCTCCTTTGTTTGGTCTATTTCAGTCTTCTTTGCTTTATTTTGTAGTCATTTCTCCCTAGATGTTTGTGCTATTGGTCCTTCCATAGTTTTAGGTTCAGTAACTTGGCCTTTCTCTTGTTTCTCTTCTTGTTCTTTCTATGGTGGTCTGTCATGTGTTCCCTTACCGCTAACTTTCTCTCTTGCCTCAGCGTGTTCCCTCTCTTCATTGCTCGATGAGGTGAGTTCCTCAGCCAGAATCCTTATATCGTCACCTCTGGATATGTTGTGGAAAATTTCCCAGGAGAGGGGGACAGTGTAAGTATGGAGGGCATCTTCCACTAGTAGCTTGATGATCCCATGATGGGCTACCTGATCTGGTGTCCCTTCCTTCAATTTTGTGCCACATTCAATCCATGATTGTAAGAGAAAATAGGGGATGCTTAACTTCTACTCTGGGGGTAAATCCAACCCATGTCTTAGTTCTTTTAGCAACTGGAAATGATAGTCGTAAACAATACTGAACCACCCCTCACAGGTAATGTATTTCATAATTTCGAGACTGGCTTCGCTCCATAGAGGATGTAAACTGGCCCTCCTTACCCCATTCTTATCTTCTGCAAACTGTTCCTCTGGTAGGAAGAATTCTTTCTTGGCTTTTTGGCCTAATGCTCTCTCCTCTTTGCTCCCCGGTATCCCTAATGGCAGACCAGTGACCTGACTAATGAGTTCAGGGGTAAGATGGAGGGTCAACCCTCTAAAATTTACAGTGGCCAGTGTTTCTTATTTAGGTTGCAGAGACATCAGGAATTCCTCTGTTATTTCATCATCATGTCCTTGGATTTTATCACAGAAGGTCATCCAATTAGCATGGGTGAAGAGGTCCACTACTGCGGGATATTCACGTAATTTCCTGGAATCCGAGGGTTCCTTTCTGATAAACCCTCCTGGCATGGTGGGAGTGTTCTATTTAAATGCTCTGAGCAGAAAGGGAGTGTTGTTTTATGTTTTCCTCCTTCGGACTTCGAGAAAGGATCTCCCAGGTGTTTATATTTTAACTCTGCACCAATTCCCTGGTTCTAGTGCTTTTGTTGCCCAAACTCGACTGTCTGTGTATGGAGGGAGAAGTTTTGTTTCCACAGACAGGGTACAGCACTTAAATTTTTCTCCTAGCATACATGCAAACGTGCAACTTCAAATTTTTATATACAGGTTAGCCCTCTCAGTGCTTTATCTTTTCTACAGGAGAAATTTTTCACAGGAACCTTGGAGGAGAATGTTGACACAGGACCAACTGAGAAATTTCGTGTAATTACACAGACAAACTATTATTCTTGACCCACAAGTAGACTTGTCTCTAATATCCCTACTTCAAACAGTTCAATTCACCACCTCTCGAAATATACCATGCAGGGAAAGTGTCTTTCGAGCCTACCTCTTTCGGAACTCCAAATTTGTCGAAGGAAAGCTTAGGTTTCTTTGTTCTAGGAGGCTGTCTCGTACTTCCTATAGAACTTCTTCCTGTAGGATGCTTGCGGCTTCTGTAGGAGGTAACTGTGCTTCTGAACGAGCTCGGGACGCGAGAGAACTTCGAAACTGGCTAGAAAGCTCGGGTTAACGGATTGTGGAAGCAAAGGACGAGTACTTCAGCCAGCACGTTGGTAATGCGAGTGAACAGCGAATGTGCGAGCCTTTTAGCCAAGCATTTTGAACTGCGGCGCAATTCGTGGCGAGGGGGTAAGGTAGCCGAACTGAACCATTATCCATTGTCATGGTCATCATTCTCCTGCATGTCCCTGGCCGCCATTACCTCCCCTCTGCCATTAACCGCTGCTACCACTGTCAGTCCGCTGATTTTCACCGATTGGACACTCCACTCGTGTCGGCTACACAGCTCGTTGGCAAGTCTGGATGTAACTGAGCCCGTTCGGATCCCACGAAGTGGTGTAACTGGCTGAGGGTGGCCAGTTGACTGACCACCGAATTTGTTCAATCCAACCATTTTCACAGGCATGCATTTTTTCAAAATATGGTTTATGTAATTGACAAATAAGGTTAGACACTTACCTGTGCGGTCGTGGACGTGTTATGCAGACTTTGGTCTCGGAACCACTGCCTCGCTTGTTGCTGCCTCATGAACGGGTGCTAGAGCCCATTATTTTATTTGTTGAAGCTGCATTCATGGCTTTGGAGCCCGATATTTCAATGATAACGCTGCATGCATAGGTTCTGTCTGATCTCAGCTGTCGAGGAGGTGTTCACGTCCAAAAAGAAGAGCCTTTTTTATGTTCCTTGTGTGGATCTCAGCTGCCCCCGCTTCCAGAGTATGTGCCCCAAAGGGATCAGCTGCTATAGGATTCCTGTAGGATGTCCTGTAGCTACTTCTCTCCTAGGATTCAAGCTAAACGAACAGGGCCATCTTGCGGACAAGGACTGGCTACATTGATGAAGAGCTTAGATAGAGCTTGAACAGGTAGAGTGTGCGAGCCTTTGTTGCTTGATTCGTCACTTGGAAAAAAAAATCAATCTAAGGAAAATAGAGCTCTTTGTATGACTATGCAGGAACAATAACTAGGTGGGTGACAGAGGTGTCAAGAGAGAGAACAAGGCGCCACATGGTGTTGGATTGCATAGAGGTGTGGCCTTAGGCCTAACAAACTGATCCCAACCATCAGATTCCCTTTCAGAATTGAATTTGGCTCGTCTGAAGGTTCTACAGGATGTTTCCTGTAGAAATTCAGGACTTCCTATAGAAAAGCCTGGAACTTCCTGTAGAAAAGCCTCGAACTTCCTGTAGAAAGCCCAGAACTTCCTGTAGAAGGCCCAATCTTGACCCGAGTGTGACCAAATCCTAGGAGAGGTGAGTGGCCATGGAGGGGGTGGCTGAAAGGATGTCCCAGAGCCTGGTACGGACCCCTGTCCTCGTTTTGTGCACCCCTCTTTTCTTGCAATGTATTCCCTGCAACCTGCAATTTTCACAGAGATTAGTCCTGTTTTATTTTTTCTTTTTCTTGTTGTTTTTGTTTTTTATTCTTTTTTTTTTATGAGACAGCTAGGGTGCCTCAATGAGGTTTTCACCCCTGCTATCTGCCCTGGGTGCCTCAAAGAGGTTTTCACCCAAGGATCTTTTTATTCCACCTATTTTTTTCTTTTTATTTCTCTTAGAGACAGCTGGGGCGCCTGCATGATGTTTTCACCCCCACTGTCTGCCCTGGGCGCCTCATAAAGGTTTTCACCCAAGGATCCTTTTTTTTTCTTTTTTCTTTTTATGATCAAGGTGTCGGTGGAATAGGGGCAGAGCCTTGCTCCACTACTGATTTTTCCAAAATTTCAATGAACTCCTGTCTCGAGAGAGGTTTCCTGTAGATTTTCAATCGATGCCCATTGACAAGCATGGGGATGGCTTCTTCGCCAATGGTCCTGATAAGGACTGAACCATTGTCATTACATTTCTCCACTGCATATGGTCCTAGCCATCTTGTCCTCAACTTTCCTTTGAAATCCTTGTATCTTGAGTCATACAGAAACGCCCAATCTCCCGGCTGGAATTGCTTTTCATTAAGGTGTCGGTCATGCCATATCTTCTTCTGGAGTTGAACTACTTATGAGTGGAGGAGGGTCTGCATTCTTTGTGACCCAATGAACCAGTGTAGTGTTGCACCCTTGAGAGTAGAGGGAAAGATTTTCAGCTTTTTCTCGTCTTCGGCATAGTCATAAGTTCGACACAGGACAGCAAACTCAAACAGGGAGGTATCAGGGTCTTCAATGGTCAATCCATGGAAGTGAGGTAAGGTTGAGGGACTTATGTTCTTCATTTTCATGTCCCCATTGGTCTCTCGGATGGGAAAGGCAGCTTCTATTCTCTCGTTATCTCCTATACCGTTTCTGTGTTCAACCATGGTCTCAAGAGGAATGTTCTGTTATAGGATCTTTGTATATCTCAAAGGGTTCACCTATAGGTTCTTCTAGATCACGGCCACCAAAGAAGAGAGAAGGGTGACTCAGTGATGTGGTGGGGGTGTTGGGTAGGAATTTTCCGGTATTGTCTCTGTTCCTACGAGGCATGAAATGAAAGATTTTTGGCTGCTTTTGTTCTTTTCTACTTGTACCCGCAAAACTGAAAATAGATTGAATTGCAACTAACTAAAATCTATCTTGCTGAAATGAAAATGCGGAATTGAAATGAAAGCAGGAAAGAACTAATCTATTTTTCTTAAATGAAGTTGCAGGAATGAAATGCTAGGCTACGTTTGCGAAATTGAAATTGCGGAATTGAAATGCTACTCTTACGCTTGCAGAATTGAAATGCTAGTCTAGGAAAGCAGGAAATGTCTAGTCTATTTTTGCGGAAATGAAATTGCAGAATGGAAATGAAATAAACTACTGAGTAGAAGGTTGTGGTAGAAAATAGAAGAAAAGTAGCAATCACAAATACTCTGACGCTTCCCCGACAACGGTGCCAAAAAGAATGGTGGGCTCCAGTATTGCAGCAATATTGCTGCAACTCCTGGGACTCCCTTCTTTACTTTATATCAACCCGGTAGTTCGTAACAAACTTGGAAGCGACGATGATGTATGCACAAGTACTAGCTCTTGCCGCAGCTGTCACTTGGTCAGCTAGCACAAGTCCGCTAGGGGCTTAAGCCAACTTCTATGAGCTCTGAGAAGAAGCTTTTTACTGATGGACGAAAGCTAACTCAAGGGAAGCTAATCTACTTGCAGAAAGAAACTGAAATGCTGAAAGGAAAGGCAAACCCTAATTTTACCAGCTATCCCTACTAATGCGAAAAAGAGAATGCAAGCTACTAAAAGAGATGCCATTACTTCTAGGAAGGTAAAATACATGTGCCTAAGCTACTTCTATCTGAAGAAAACATCTTTTATATTTTTTATTAAGTTGTCAGATTCATCATGCATGTGTTTTCACTGTTTTTGACTGTGCAGAGGTGGGTCAGAGAGGGCCTAAGGGGTCCCTAGCACCCATCCTGAGAGTTTCACAGAGTTTGGCTTTCAATAAACCGCTTTCGTGAGCTTCCACAGGAAGTCTGCAGGGGTTCTACAGGATGTTCTGGAATTTCTACAAGATGTCTGTAATTTTCTACAGGATGTTAAGAAATGGGATTTTGGAGGATTGATGGAGGGAAAAATGTGGAGGAATGACTATGGAGGTGAGATAGGGGTGTGAGGAGGTCCAAGACTTGGTGGATGGAGTTGAGGAGTGGCGCATATGGTTAGATTTGTTCAAGGAGGGATGAAACGATGTTGCACAACAAGATGAGAATCAGGGCAAAGTAAGTGAATGAGGAAAATATGAGGTAAGGGTTCAAGTAGAGGATGGAGCAGGTGGACTTGATGGAGTATGGGTAGATGAAGAAGGCTAACAGGTGCTCTGCAAGTGGTTTTTCAAACTGGACAACCAAACACTTAGAAAATCAAAGGCCTAATTACGTTAGTCTATTCTGACCTAGATAGCAGCAAAGAAATGGAACAAAAGTTTATTTGCAATGAAATCAGATGAAATGACTATGCAACTAAGCAATCATAACCCTAAGAATGCAATCAAAACTGATATCAAGTTCAGCAACTAAGAATCCAACACTACTAATTGCATGGTGAAGGAAAGACAGTGTTTTTGTTGGCAACAATGTCACCTTTGTCCCAGCTCACGATCCCACTGAGGGAGAGGTGAGATCAGAGGTGCTTGATGGCCTTTTTCTGGAGATCTTCCCTCTTACTAATCTACCAACTAAATCGTAACATAAAAAGCCTATCTAAACATTAACCATGACCTATGTAACCATCAAGATGTTGATCTACTTAACATAAACTATTTTGCAAAGACATAAAAACAAATAACAGTACATAAAGGAAGCCTTGGCACTTGGGTTGGACCCAACCCCAAGAGCTGCAGGCTCCTAAAGAAACTCAGAACTGATGCCAAATAAAGTTGCTTTCCATTACTCAAAAATAGCCATGTCCTTAAGAAAGTTACACAACAGCAGCTATGAAAATGAGCTAAGAAAATAGCAGCACCTTAATGCAAAATAATAACAGTCCAAAAAGTAAACTACGAAGGCTGAAAGCCTTCCTATTTATGCCTACGAGGGGCCTCAACAGCCCTCCTTAACTCAAGGGGCTCGGCTGCTCCAACTGCCAGTAAACATTCACTTTTCACCAAGCTGCTCGGCTGCCTTTAGGATTCGTTTTGGTGGCCTGTTGAGCTCCGAGTTGAGGGTGGAGGTTTCGAGGAAGGGACATTTAATGCAAGAGACATCCTCCCTACGAATCCTCACCCTTGTTCCTTCATGCTTGGCTGTCATCTAGCTCATAATTGCTTGGCTTTGTTCCAAAATTTGTCCAAAAACCTGAAATAACCACGTATTAGCCTTCTTGGTAAAGTGACCACCCTCATTCGTGCAATTAACATAAACGTACTCAAAAAAGCATGCATAAACTATGAAAAATGGTGGATTGATCAAGAACAATTAGGCAAAATGAGCCCAATAAGTTACCAATTCCGGGGCTCATCAACCCCGAGTCAATTTTACCTAAAAATTCCCCCCTTAAACTTGACTTGCGGTTCCTTGACTAAATCTAGCCAAAACCTGCTAAGTGAGACAATCCCGCTCACTCTAGCCCTTACCCCCTTCAAAGTTTTTACCTGGGATTTGTTAACCTGACATCCCCCTATTACCTAGATCTAACCCAAACTTTACTGGTAATTACCCAGGGGTACACATGCCTTACTAGGTCTTATAGCAGTATGCCCATTTACATGCAAATTAAAAATTTCACTCCATTATAATAATTTATTTTTTTTACCCTTGTTGTTGTCTTTGTATATATGACATCAATTTCCATATAAAAAGAACCCACCTACTGGATTACATGAGTCACCAACCACTTTAATTTCCAATTATCTAGGCATTATTTTCAGGTACATGGTTCATCAAATAATTAATCCACGTGCACTTATCCTCCTCATCCATTGAATCTCTAATGACCCAATAGTGTGTAGCTTTGCTTCACTATCTATTGCTTTTGATCCAGATCTGCAAGAAAAACTCAATTATCTCTCTATCTACCAGGCCAATACAAACCCTTGGCAACAAAAAACGTCCTATTGAAGCCAACTTAGTTCTGATACCAGTTGTTAAGAAATTTACGGTAGAAAGATAAATTATTACTGAGATTTATTGATATTTACAGAGAGGAATAATAAAATAACCGGCAACAATACACATAAATATTATACACATAATATTTATCTAGGAAAACACCAAAACCGAGGAAAAACCCAACCTAATGAGATCTCATTAGCATTGGCCAAAACCTTGGCCAATCCAGCCAAGTTTTCCTTCACCACTCACCTCCAGGCCTACATTACAATGAATTATTCCCAACCTTTTATAGGCTCCATTACATGCAATACCACAGACAATAATACCATGGGTACACTATACCATGTGCCCAAAACCACTACTATTTAACGAGGTCAACTTTGAATCAAACCCCAAGTCAATTTTACCTAACAGGGATCGAGATAGCTCATGTACCTCCAATTCGAATGAAGAGCTCGAGCATTGGTAGAATCGATTACACGAAGTATCTACGCTCCGACGCAATATGATGACCAAATCACTATGGTGTGTCTCAACTGAGGTAAGAAATATTCCACATTATGATGGTGTGACTGATGTTGATCTATTTTTGGATGACTTTGAAAGGGAAGTACCTGAAGAACATCACTTCCAAGCACTTGAATTGGCACTGCGCACTACACCTGCCCCTTGGTGGGGTACGCATAAGGAGAACTTCATGGGTCTAAAGGAATATAGAAGGATGATGAGATTAAGATTTGGATATGCTAATACCAGGATGACTGAGAAGTACATTGGGAAGGATGATCCTCACGATAATTTGTCACAGTGTACTTCAGCTTGAGTAACGGAGCCACAACTAGAATGGGTGCAAATCTTCTATCATAAATTAGATACAATCCCAATGAACTGGTATTTGGAAACAGAGCTTCGTCGTGGGACAATTGAATGACACATCTTAAGAGAAAGTTTTTTATTGACTTTCAGCTTTGAGGATGGGTTCGAATGCATTGATGAAGTGCTTCAGGAGATAAAAGCCGCTATCTTTAGGACGCCTAAGGGACCAGTAGAATAAGATCAGCCAGATTGGAGTACACAGTTGCGCCATGCGGTAGAATGTTATAATGTGACTGTTGAGGAGGAAGAAGAAGATCTGCGAAATATTAACATTCCAGAATCATAGGCACAACGCGAAGTTGAAGGACCAAAAGCAGAAAACCCAGATATATCAGAGCCTTTGAGGACTAAACAAGTAAATATTGGATCTAATGCAGAGCCTAAGTTCGTGAAGATAGGAGACTATCGAGATGAAGATACAGTGGATAAGGTGGATGAATTGTTGTGCGAATACCAAGATCTATTCCCAAAAAAGTTCTCGGATTTAAAAGGTATTGTAGGAGATTTCTGTGTAATGAAAATTACTTTGAAACCTAACGCCGAAGCCTGTAAAGAAGAGACATTATCGGCTCAATCCGAAGTATAAAGAAAAGGTGCGCAAAGAGCTTGATAAGATGCTGGAGCCTGGAATTATTGAACCAGTAGAAGAATCCGATTGGGTGAGCCCAATGGTGGTCCATGAAAAGAAACAACATGGCGAAATTAGAATATGCGTCGATTTGAGAAAGTTGAATGATGCATGTGTGCATGATCCTTTCCCAACGCTATTTACAGATGAAGTATTAGAGAATGTTAGCAGACAAGAAGCTTATTCATTCATTGATGGGTTCTCAAGATATCATCAGATTAAGATCGTGCCAGAGGATCGCAGCAAGACAACCTTCGCGATAAAGTGGGGTTGATTTCAATATATAGTGATACCATTTGGACTGAAGAATGCACCCACAATTTTCTCCAGCATAGTAGTCATGATGTTTAAGGAATTTATTTGTAAATTCTTCGAGGTATATTTTGATGACTGCACTGTGTTCAAATTGGTAAAGTGACATGTTACAAGTCTATGCCTCATGTTGGATACATGTCAAAAATACCAGATCACATTGAACCTGAAGAAATGTATATTCTATGTGCCTTTTGGAATTCTGCTAGGCCATGTAGTATGCAAGTAGGGATTGATGGTGGACCCTGCGAAGATCCCAGTGATAGTGAACTTAGAAGCTCCCAAGAATGTTGAGCAGTTGCGCACAACGCTTGGTCATACAAGCTACTATAGGAAGTTTATCAAGTCTTATGCCCAGATAACTGTGCCGATGGAGAAACTATTAAAGAAGGATGTGACTTTTTTTTGGGATGATCAGTGTCAACAGAGTCTGGATGTGTTAAAGGACAAGATGGTGACTGCACCCATCTTAGTATTTCCGGATTGGAAGAAAGAGTTCCATGTGCATGTAGATGCCTCATGTATTACGTTGGGTGCGGTATTGACCTAGCCTCGTGAAGGTGATATTGATCACCCAATATCATTTTCCAATAGGAAATTTTCGAAGGCCGAAAAGAACTACTCCATTACAGAACCCGAAGGGCTGGCGATGGTCTATGCGTTGCAGAAGTTTCGACATTACTTGTTGGGTGCACATTTTAAAATGTATACAAATCATTCCATGCTATGTTAGGTCCCTATACTACTAGTATAACCCCTTATTGTTATTAGTACAACCCCCTTATTATATTGTTGTGCCCATGTAGTCCCCATTTTATTATTATTGTGCCCCATAGAATCCCACTATTGTTATTATTTTTCCCTTACATTATTATTGTTATGTCGACTCTGATTATATTATGACCCCTTAGACTCCTATATATAGATAGGAGGTCTTGTCATTTGTATCATCCAAGAATTGTTCATTTGTGTAATATAAAGGAGGTTTCCCCCTCGAAGAGGCTGATTTATAAGGCGTTCATCTATCTTTTCTATCTTTTTGTGAGCAGGTTTCATAACATTTGGTATCATAGCTTTGGATTCTAGGGTTTTTGCTGCTCCAAATAGGTCATCGTGGAATTTTTGCTATAACTTTTTTTCTGAGACGTGTCAGAAGCTAAAAAAAAAACCCATTTGAGCCAAAATCGCACTAACGCTTACGTCAAAATTTCAAATCTTGTCTCACTATATTTTTGGTGATATGATCTGAGGAAGTTAGGGTTTTCACAAGCTCCATAATTTCATCTAAAACAAGTCATCGTGGAAGTTTCACAATAACTTGTCAGCTACGAAGTTTCAGAAGATAAAAAAATAAAAAAATAAAGAAAAATTGAGAAGAAAGAGGTTTGAACCTCAGGTCCAAATTTTAGATCTTGTCTCGCTATATTTTTGGATATATGATCTGAGGAAGTTAGGGTTTTTTCAGACTCCCAAATTACATCTTAAACAAGTGACCTTGGGAAAATCGTCATAACTTTCTCTCTGAGCATTAGATTGAAATTTCGTAAGAAGTTATAGAAAGAGGACAGATTGTAGTTTCATGTTTATATATTTTAGATCCGAAGGTCAAAATAGTCACACGTGGAACTTCATACAAGTTTGCTCTTCTGAAAAGGTCTATAATCAGGTCATCTTGGGAGATTGTGCATAACTCTTTCTTGGAGAATCCAATTTCGATTAGACTGGTGTCATTAGAAAGAGGACGCAGAGGGCTATTGTAGGTTGTGATTTGAGAACTAGAAAATCCGAAATTACAAAGTTACAGTCTTTTCAATATCGAGCTCCTAAAATCAAGAAAAGGAAATATGAGGAAGTTTGATGGCAAGGATCTGGTAAATTGGATACTACATATGGAGCAATATTTTGATCTACATGAGGTGAAACTATTACAAAAGTTACGTATTGCATCTTCATATTTAGAACAAGATCAATTTTTATGGTATAAAGGGTTGTGTTCTCGTAAAGCACTTGTCACTTGGTCAATTTTCACAGAAGAAATGATAGCACATTATGAGGATACAAAGAGTAACACCTTCTTTAGCCAATTGATAAATCTCAAACAAAAGGGTTCAATGGAAAATCACATTGAGGATTTCAAAAAATTGAATATAAGGGTAAATGATATTCAAGAGAAGAAAAGGATAGATGTCTTCATAGGGACTTTAAAGGATAACATTCAACATGAGTTTCGTCTATGGGAACCTGATTCATTGGAGAAGGCATTCAGGTTGGCAAGAAAAATTGAAAGCGGAATTATGGAAACAAGGAATCTTACCACTCACAACTATAAATATGGAAGTGTTTTTTCTTCTAGCCTTCCACAACCTACAAGGTTTACACAACAACAATTGGAAGAAAAAAGAGAAAAAGGATTTTGTTACATTTGTGATAGAAAATACACTAAAGGTCATAAGTGTGTTGAGAAGAAATTATTTTACATAGATTGTGAAGAGGAGGAAGAAAAGGATCAAGAAACATCAAAAGAAGCAGATATACACCAGGAACCAACCCCAGAGAAAGAAGAAATGAATCTGAACATATCTTGTAAAGCATTGGAAAGAATTGCCACTCCTCAAACACTCAAGATAGAAGGACATATCAAGAAGAAAAAGGTTCAAGAAGTGAAAGATCACATCGAGAAACAAGAAAGGAATCTGACCATATCTTGTAATGCATTGGCCGGAATTACCACTCCTCAAACCATCAAGATAGAAGAACATATCAAGAAGAAAAAGGTAATAGTGTTTATTGATTCGGGCAGTATGCATAATTTTATTCATTGTAAGATAGCCAAGAAATTGAATTGCTTCCTATATCCAACACTAGAGTGTCAAGTGATGGTTTCCAGTGGAGGAACCATAAATTGTTCTAGAAAGTGCCATAATATCAAGTTATCCATGGGATAATATGTATTAAATAGCCCAATGCTTTCCATTCCAACGGTTGGTGTTGATGTTGTACTAGGAGTCCAATGGCTACAATCCTTGGCTACAATAGCTTTTAATTTTCAAGAACTTTACATGAAATTTTCTTCAGAAGGAAAGGATGTTGAATTAAGGGGTATCACAAGGAAACCGGGAAAGATAATCAGCTCTAATAGACTGACAAAGCTTTTAAATAAATAAAAACAAGGCGTAACTGCACAATTATGTTCGCTAGAGATTCCCACATCGAAATCATCTATTTCTCCAGATCTCCAATAAGTCTTGGACAATCATTCCAAGGTATTGGAGACTCCCAAATTCCTCCCACCTATTCATGATCATGATCCTTCTATTCATTTCATTCCAGGAAGTGTTCCTCCAAACATCAGGCCTTACAGATATCCCTATGCCCAAAAGAGTGAAATTGAATGTATCGTTGTAAAAATGCTAGAGGCTGGTATAATTCAACCTAATCAAAGTTCTTTCTCTACTCCAGTAGTATTGATGCACAAGAAGGATGGGTCATGGCGCATGTGTCCGGATTATAAGGAGCTCAACAAGCTCATTATTAAAGATAAATTTCCCATTCCTGTCATTGATGAATTATTGGATGAATTTCATGGATCAATTTACTTCACCAAGTTGGATCTTCGTTCAGGATATCATCAAATCATAATG
>APFE030595628.1:291506-327930 GCA_000404065.3 Pinus taeda
TTATCTCATCAGTGAAAAGAACTTACCTACTGAAACATACACATGGAGGACAAGAATTTTATACAGAAGCATCAAGAACTACTCAAGCATTGAGGACAACACTTTTTGAAGGAGAGGGGCATGTTAGGTCCCTATACTACTAGTGTAACCCCTTATTGTTATTAATACAACCCCCTTATTATATTGTTGTGCCCATGTAGTCCACATTTTGTTATTATTGTGCCCCATAGAAGCCCACTATTGTTATTATTGTTCCCTTACATTATTACTGTTATGTCGGCTCTAATTATATTATGACCCCTTAGACTCCTATATGTAGAAAAGAGGTCTTGTCATTTGTATCATCCAAGAATTGTTCATTTGTGTAATGTAAAGGAGGTTTCCCCCTTGAAGAGGCTGATTCATAAGGTGCTCATCTATCTTTTCTATCTTTTTGTGAGCTGGTTTCATAACATGCTAAAATAAATGGTCAATAAGCCTGTGTTGGAGGGGGGGTAATCTGCAAATGGTTATTATTATTTCAGGAATATAACTTTGAAGTGATTGTAAAACTGGGAAGGCTTAATGTAGGACTAGACCACCTATCCAACATCGAAACAGGCGAAGAACCAACCAATTTGGAAGAAGGATTGCCGGATGTGCAGCTCTTTGTTATGCGCATTGTGCATAATCATTTTGCAGATATCATTCAGTTCATGTCTACTGGAACAGCTCCGGAAGGGTATTCTACTCAGCAAAAGAAGGAACTGGTGGTCCGCATTGCTGATTTTTCTATTATAGCGGGACATTTGTATAAATTGGGATAGATGAAATATTGTGTAGATATGTTCCAAAGTTTGAGCGCACTAGTATCCTCGCCGAGGCACATGGAGGAGTGGCGGGAGGACACTATGCAGGTAGAGCGACCATGCAGAAGATTTTGTGCATAAGGTTATGGTGGCCGACAGTGCATAAAGATTCCAAGGAATTTTGTAAGGCATGTGATGCTTGTCAAAGAATGGGAAAGCATTCATGAAGAGATGAATTTCCCCTAAACCCTTAGGTTTCGTTACAAGTATTTTATAAATGGGAAATTGACTTTGTACGTCCGATAAAACCACCAAGAAGGAAGACAGGTGCGCGGTATATTATTACTGCGACCAAGTACTTAACCAGATGGGTAGAAGCGCCACCGGTGAAGGATTGTACCACTGCTACTGCTGCGAAGTTCATGTTTGAATATGTCTTAACACAGTTTGGGTTCCCTAAAGTATTGATGAGTGATAGGGGTACGCATTTCCTAAACGAAACAATCAGTGCAATGCTCAAAGAATTCCAGGTATACCATCAAAAGAGTACGCCCTATCATCCCCAAGCCAATGGTATAGTGGAAGCATTCAATAAGATTATGGAGAATGCACTGACAAAGGTTTGTAACGTGGAGAGGAATGATTGGGATGAGTGCATACCAGCAGTTCTATGGGCATATAGGATGACATGCAAGAAATTGATCGACCAAACTTTGTTTAGATTAGTCTATGGGATCAAGGCGGTGATGCCCATGGAATATATTTTTCCAAGCTTGTGCATTGTGGCTTTGACATAGATGACAGAACGCGAGACCTTGGAGGAATGGCTCGTGCAGTTGATGGAGTTGGAAGAAGAACAATTTCTTACATGATTTCACTATCAAGTGCAAAAGAATGTGAGAAGGCCTGGCATGATAGGCATATTAAGTTGTGCATGTTTAAGGAGAATGATTTGATTCTTCTCTATGATAGTAAGTTCACAAAGTTTCGAGAAAGCATTGATCTGAGGAAGGATGAGCGCATGAGGCCGAAAGGAGATCACAGGTTGAGGCTAGGGTAGGGTAGGTGTGGCCGCCCTGGCCAAGGGAACAGAACCTGGCAGGAGCAGAAAGGAATGATGGGGGAAGGTGTCAGTATGAATGGAGACAACGTGGAAGCAGTGGAACGATAGACAGTAGGAAGACAAGACTATGACAGGAAGGGTTTTTTTAATAGGGTTTCTAGGTGGGAAAAGGGTATCCATCCAAAAGGCCTGATACCCATGTGTTGGCACCAGAACCAAAAGTCACGACCTATTTCATTTAGCGAGGAACAAGCCGCTGGCGGTTTCTAGGGTTTGCATGCAGGTTTTAACCATGGCTAAAAAATGGGAGGCTCTCGACCTGGAACCATCGCCGGAGGACATACTATCTGTCTGGGGGAAGGAGCTCATAGCCCAAAATTTGGATTGGTATTTCGGGGCAGCAGGAAGCCAGGGGTGTATAAAGCTTTCTGTGGAAGGTCCTGTTTACAATAGAAGCCCTAGAGCTTCACTGGAAGAAAGACTCGATCCGGAGGTGCAAGGCAAAACCGCCACAAAGGGGTTTCCGGTGGAGAGATTAAGGAATGAATACAATCATTGTGATATCCCTCGGCCGATCCAAGGAAGGAGAGGGAAGGCTTTGATCTCGAGCTTGATTCTTTCCGAGGGACTTGAGGATATTGTAAACTTGGGGGCAGCCAGAGGGATCCGGTCCAGTGCAGAAAATGAACGAGGCTCGGCAGTTACCAGAAACGTCTATGCCGAGAATCTAGTAAACCCTAGCCAGATCCCAGCTGTGGCTATTACTGAACCTGAAGAGTATGTGGATCCGATTTCTAGTCTCATTAGATCTGGCAATGAGAGACTTGAAGAGGTGCATGAATGTGGGTTAAAGAAATTCTCAGGAGGTGATGCAGATCCAAGAATTAGCTCGCAGAGGACGTCCTCAATCCAACAAGAAGGGGTACCCCAGAAGACTGTATACTCTCAGGTCGGGGAGGAGGTTGAGGTGGTAAATAAGTCAGGGGAGAAAAGGAAGAAATCGAAACCAATTAAGAAGAAGGACATTGAAGAAAATTTAGTGTTGGGTATGGATGTTCAGGTGGAAGAGGTAATAGAAGTGGCCGAATGCACCCTAGTTGGAAGAGCGAGGGGGAAGAAGCATTCAACTCAATTCATAAAAAAATGGAGAGAGCAGGTATGGCAGACGGATCTTGTCAAAGAATTCAAGGTCGTGGCTCTGGAAAAAGGATGGTTCAAGGTGAAATTTGAAAATAAAGAAGCGGCGCAGTGGGTGATGGCGAGAAACTGGGCTTTTGGCAATTATCCGATACTATTCAAGAGATGGAGCCCATTGTTTGATGTTATGCATGAAAGGACAGATACATTTCCTGTTTGGGTGCGAGCCCCAGGATTTCCCTCATTCCTCTGGGTAGAATCGGTTTTTAGGTCAATTGGGAACAGGCTGGGCACTTTTCTGGAGGCGGGCATGTCGTTTCTTCAAACCCAAAATATGGCGATGGCCCGGATACTGGTAAATCTAAACCCCAGGGGAGGATTGGCAGAAAAGATAAACATCTAGTACAGAGAATATGTTTACGATCAAATTCTTGACTACGAGCATCTTCCTTTCAGATGCCATAGATTCCATGCCTACAGACATCTAACAAGAGACTGTCCCATGGGGAAACGCAAAAGAAGGAACCAGAAACCATCGGAGGTTGAAAGCATGTACGAGGATCAGAATCAGCATGTTCAGGAATTGTAAATAAAGAAGAATCTGGTGACGGAGTCGATGGAGGTGGACTTTCAGCTGGGGGAAAAGGAATTAGAACAGATCCCAGTCATCTCTCCAGGCAGGGATGGAAGGAACGAAACAGAACCCGATAAAGAAAGAACGCCTGGAACAGAGCCCGTCAATGAAAGCCCGACTCAGAAGCCTAACAATGAACCTCCAGCACCCATGAGTACTTCTCTAGCTGAAGACATTATGGGTATGAGACTAGACTGAAGTAACCCATCTCCCACTATTTCTAAAGATGATTGCTTGATTACTAGTTTGAATACTAAAAAACGCCAGCTTGATGATCAATTATATATTGAAAATTTTGTTGAAAATATCACGGCTGCCATCCCCTCCATTGATCTGAACTGTGAGGATGAACCCCGTGAGGAAGTTAAACCGGTCTCGGCCTCCCTTACCTGCCATTATAACTTAAGATCCCTAGATAAAAAATCTGAGCGTCTAGGATCTTTTGGAGGAATAGGTCGAACCACTTCTCAGATAAAGAAAGTGAGGGGTAGAAAATCGAGTTTATCTAATGCCAAGGTTAGAGCAAAGATTGATGTTGCTGATGGGAAACAAATGACAATCCATGGGGCGCTTAGAGTTGGGAACCCCCAAGAGACAGTAATTAAATGATCCTGTTATCCTGGAACTGTAGGGGGTTAGCCATTAAACCCAAAAAACTGGCCTTAAAAGAGCTGGTTCTGAGCTCGAATCCGGATTATATCCTTCTGCAAAAAACTTTAGGCAACACCGCCAAAGTAGAAAAAGCCCTTACGGCTCTACTTCCGGGGTGGCAGTTATGTGCTATGGACTCTATCGGCCACTCGGGCGGAATGGCTATAGGGTACAAAGAAGGAAGAGTGAGAATTCTAAATCAGTGGGGTTTGCATCGTGTTATGGGAGCAGAGATTCAATCTTCAGATCTTGATGTTCCTCTTACAATTGTAAATATATGGGCCCTGTCAGGGAAGGATGGAGTTCTGGAATGACCTTCTATCAAAAGATATAATGGGAAGAAGTAACATGGCTCTAGGTGGAGACATGAACTTCTCTTTAGGGAGGGTCAAAACCTAGGGTCCGACGGCTAGAGAAGATATGCTATCAGAATTCTTTCAAAGAGCCATAACCTCTCATAATCTAATATACATAAATCTCATTAAAATGAAAGCCACATGGAGGAATCGAAGAGTAGGAGAGGCCAGAATTGCAAAGAGGCTGGATCGTTTTCTTTTGAGTGAAGACTTGACGGCCAGTACTCCTATGTTTCGGCAGTGGGTGGGAGGGGGGGGGAACTCGGACCATTTCCCAATCTTCCAGAGATTTATCCAAATTACCTAGGAAACCAGCAGCACCTTTTAAATTCAATGCAACATGGTTGCAAGAGGAATCCTATGAAAAGATTTTCAAGGAAACTTGGATCCATTCAGATGGAAGATCCCAGGAGGGGAAAGGTTATCTGTTCATGGAAAATTTAAAAAAATTTAAAAAGGCAACTATTGAATGGGCAAAGTCAAGGAGGATGAGACAGAAAGAGGATTTAGTACACATTAATGAAGAGCTCCAAAGGATGGAATGTACAGAGGCAGACGGCTACAGATCACAGGAATCAAAAGAGAAAATTTTACTGCTAGAAAAACGGAGGGACCAAATTCTACTAGCAAAAGAAGAGGAATGGAGGCTAAAGAGCAGGGCAATATGGCTGAAGGCTGGGGATGGAAACACGAAGTTTTTCCACAACTATGCAAAAGGGCGAAAAAATGAAAATACAATATGGAAGCTAAAAAACGAGGAGGGTGAAGAGGCTAACACTTTCGAGGAACTTTCTCTCCTGGGGAGGAACCACTTTCAGAGCCTGTTCTCGGATCAGGGGGAAATCACATTAGCAGAAATTATCAAGACTAATCAATGCTTCCCCAGATATGTAGAGGGCGAGGGGGCAGAGAGCCTAATGTATGAAGTCTCAAAGGAGGAAGTAGAAAGTGTAATAAAATCAATGGCAAAAGACAAGAGCCCAGGTCCGGACGGATGGACCATAGAGCTATTTCAACATTTTTTTGAACAAATTGGGACAGAACTAACCGAGGTAGTGGAAGAGTCTAGGAGGAAAGGAGAGGTATACAATCCCTTCAACACAACTTTCATAGCTCTTATCCCAAAGAAGGAGAACCCGGAATCATTTGAAGACTTCAGGCCAATTTCTTTATGCAACTGTATTTACAAAATCATTGCCAAATTGATAGCATTAAGGCTAAAACCAATTATTTCAAGATGCATTTCAAATGAGCAGTTTGGTTTTTTGGATGGAAGGCAGATACATGAAGCTATAGGAGTGGCACAGGAAACTATCCACAGTGTCAAGCAAGTGAAAAGAAAGGGAGCAGTGATAAAAAGTGACTTATCAAAAGCATATGATAGAATAAACTGGGTTTATATAAGGATGCTTCTTACCCATTTAGGATTTAAATATGATTTCATCAGATGGGTAATGGGATGCATCTCCAATGTAAGCTTTGCAATTCTAATAAATGGTGCAGCCACTCCTTTCTTCAAAAGCTTCAGGGGGTTAAGACAGGGATGCCCCTTATCGCCCCTGCTTTTCCTGTTGGTGGCAGAAGGCTTGAGTCACCTGCTTCGATCAGCCAAAAGAGAGGGAGCAGTAAAAGGATTGGAGGTAGCAGTCAACATGCTTATCACACACCTCTTGTTCGTGGACAACATCTTACTGTTCACAAATGGAAGTCTTAATGAAATTAAGGAATTAAAAAATATTCTGGAGTTGTTCTTGAAAGTGACTAGAATGCAAATAAATTATAAAAAGTCCCAGCTTATCACTGAAGGTTTAAGTAAAAATGAGAAAAACCAGATCACCACCCTTCTTCCCTTTGAAGTGCACATCATGGAGAACCCTTTCAAATATTTAGGATTTTGGCTGAAGCCTAACGCATATAGGAACAAGATTGGAACTGGTTGGTGGCCAAAACTGAATCCAAAATATCTCAATGGAGTTACAAATGGCTATCTCGAGCAGGAAGATTGACTTTGATCAAATCAGTGCTCCTTGCCATGCCAATCTATTGGGCTGCATTAACATGGGTTCCAAAGGGGATTCTAAAGAAGATAAATAGGATCTGTAGTAGGTTCCTCTGGGTAGGCTCAAAGGAGGAATCTGTTCTTCCTTGGGTAGCCTGGGATAAAATAGCAAGACCAAAAGAATGGGGTGGATGGGGGATAAAAAACCTTTCGGATTTCAGTACATCTCTGGCAGCAAAATCACGATGGAGAATAATCCAAATGGAGAATCTCTGGAAAAAAGTGGTAAAAAGGAAATATATTGACCCAACACCACTAGAAGAATAGATAAGGATGGAAAGTAAGAAGGAGAAAAATGGTTCGGTGGTGTGGAAAGCCACTGTGGAGGCTTTCAAGGTGATAGAACAAGGGCTGGCATGGCAGATTGGGAATGGGGAAAACCTGAAGCTAGGAAAAGATCCTTGGGTTGGTTGCAATGAAAATTATGCTCTCTCTCCAGGACTAATCAGACATCTAGAATCCAAAGGTATCAGGCATCTAAGTCAAGTTGAGAAAATTGGTTTCTCAATGATTTGGGGGCAAGCCTGGAAATCTGGTGAAGAGCTAGGCTTGCGCCCAGTTTGGTGGAACGAATGGAAGGTATTCACCGAGGAATTAACTTGGTCCAATGTAAGGTTAAGGGATAGACATGATCAACTGGTTTGGGCACATGCAGAAAATGGATCGTACTCCCCAAAATTCGGTTATAAATTTCTAATGAACAGAAAAGGATGGGGAGACCCAGAATGGTGGAACAAGCTGATCTGGAAACTAAAATGTCCAGCAAAAGCTAGACTATTCTTTTGGTGCATTTTAAAAAGAAAAATTCCTACATGGGATCTGCTTCAAGCTAGGTACAAGCAAGGGCCGGGGAGATGCTCTCTATGCAAGTCAGAATCCGAGAACATAAGCCATATTTTCATCACATGCCCTTTCGTCAAATCAGTCTGGGCAAAGATCGGGAAACTCATAGGGAAAAGGATTGAATGGGAGAGGGGAAATGTTCAGGAGGTTTGGGATAAATGGTGGTGCAACTATCCCGGTAAAATGAGAAATATTCCGCCTATAATATGCTGGGGAATATGGATTGCAAGAAATCGGAGTATTTTTATGGAGAAAGAAACTACAGCGGAATCAATTGCAATACAAAGTTCAGTTATCCTTGAAAGTATTCCAGATTCAGAAGAAGAAAGCAACACCAAGCAGATTAGGGAGGAGTAGATCCAAGAAGGGATTCCATGGGCATATTTTGACGGAGCCTCTCAGAACAACACAGCAGGAGTAGTAATGATCATTCATTTAAAAGCATCTGTAGGACTAGGCACAGGGACAAATAATTATGCAGAACTTTCAGCCTTAAAACTCCTTCTATGCTGGCTTATTCACAGGAACATCCTTACAGTTCAGATCTTTGGAGACTCTTTATCTGTGATCAATTGGGTCAATGGACAAAGTAGATGTCATAGTTATATGCTTAGACCTTTGCTTGAAGAAATTATGTCCTTAAATATTTCTTTTAATGTATTTTCAATCGGTCATATCTACAGGGAGCGAAATGGAACAGCGAATACCCTTTGTAAAGAAGGTTTACAACAAGCTATGGGCAGTTGGAAAGTAGTGGAAGAAGATCAGGGACAGATCTGTGTGTCGGATCAACCTCCATGCACTTAATGTTTATCATCCATACAGTTAAATTTCTTGTTTTCTTGTACGTTTTTATACATATGTTTTTGCTTTATCAAGTGGACATATGGAATTATGTTCTAAACTACCTGTTGATGAAACAATGTCATCGTTTTTGGAAATATGTACTTTTCTATTCTCATTTTGGGTTGTTTTCCTCTTAAGAGGAAGCCCAGGGAACAGTAAAGGGACATACAAAGTTTGAGCACTTTATTTGGACTTATGCTGAATGCATAATGGGCTGAAAACGAAACTGATATATCATCCTTTCAGCTGATCTTAAGCAGATTTTGAGACATAGGAAGGCCTATTCTTTTGTAGCAGCTCTATGACTTCGTCATACAGCAAACAGAATGCCATTAGCATATACTTGTAACTTTTTATGTTTAATGAAAAGTTCGCTTTTTTCCTTGGGAAAAAAAGTTCACAAAGTTTCTGGCTAAATTTCAAATGCACTAATTGGGACCCTATGTAGTCAAGGAAATCAAAGATGGTGGCACATTTCAGCTCGCGAAGCTGAATGACGAATTGTTTCCTAGAAGGGTGAATGGAAGTCGATTGAAGTTGTATACAGAGGATCTTGCCCTTGCTCAATGAATATATGGTAGCAGGACAGTCTTAGCGCTCTACGTAGCTGAAAGGGAGCATGGGACTATAAACTACATTGCTCGAAGAAGAGAATACCGCAGTATGGGGGATGTGAGATGGACGGAAAAGGTGCGACAATAGAAGTTGCAACCAAAGAAGCTGCAATAGAAGAAGCTATGATGGACGGGCTACACCATGAGGGGTGGTGCCACACAACTGGGTCTAAAAGTAGCCATTGAAGTCACTCTTCATGATTGGATAGCGAAATTTTCGTTAGGAGGAGTGGGTAGGTGACATTTATGGCCAAAATATTTGGAGATCTGTCACCAAAGATGCATTTATGATCATAAAATGGAGGGAACATTTGGATTTGAATTCAAAATCACCTATAAATATGACATGTTGGTCTAGTGAAGAACACTTTTCTTTCTGATAGATTGGTATAAGCCCTTGTATTTTCGCTCTTTGAATCAACATACTTGGGAGGAATTCGTTGCAAGCCCGGTATTCGTGAAACTGCCTGAGTTTAGCCAGAAGCTTATCCTTGAAAAAATGTTTGCTCCAGTAAGTTCTAAAGCTGCGGCCTCTCAAGTAGAGACACTTGAAGTTGTGTCAATGGAAGCTACGCCCTCTGTGCCTATGGCACCAAGGTCGCCTAGGCCGAAGCAATCAGTTGCTAAGGAGAAACAAAAGAAACCACAACCTGTACAGGTGAGGTAGTCACCAAGGAAGAACCCAGAGGTTATAAAGAAAGAGTAGAAGGATAAGGCAAAGAAGCCGGAGGAAACCATTGATTTGGGAGCCGAAGAACTTCATGATGGCATGGAGGAACTGGATTTTGATTAGGGCGAGACTATCATGAGGCTCCTGACATATATCCCTCCATGGAAAGGGAAAGAAAAGGTAACCAAGGACCCAGATTCAGGAAAATTCATGGTCTCTACGCCAATGTTATCAAAAGAAGTAGTTTTTGAAGCCACGCTCTTACTGTGTATTCCGGTGTTAAAGATGGAGGATTGGGATCTCTCTGACCACGAGAAATTCCCTCACTTGGCCATTAATAAATACATGATCAAGATTTACTACGAAGAGACTGGTATTACAAGGTTGGAACCAATGAAATGGGTAAAAGGTGTAGATCAAGCCAGATTGTTGCATATGTTGTGTGTGCAACACTTCCACCAACCAATTATCAATACTATCTGTGTATGTCAGTTTCTTGCACTGGTGCATGATGGGTGTTTGTGGTTAGGTGAACCCATCCCCATAATCGATATGTTGATCCATTGAATTATGAAGTTTCCCTATAAAGGGGCGAACCCTACCAAGGAGTTTGGAGGCAAGAGAAAAGAGAAGGAGCATGCGGATCGAATGAAAACAAAGTTTGGGCTAGTCAAGGAGTCATGCGGATATTCTATCCGCTCAATTACAGACCAAGTGGTGCATTTTTCCACTCAAATCTTGGCACTGAAGATCATGTGAAAATGTTGCGTGGACGAAGTTCCGGCGCCAGTCATTTCGTTGGCTGCACAGTGTGCAAAGGGGGTGCAGTACAACTGGGCACAATACCTTTGAAAGGAGTTCTTAGCAAACTTTCGCGAAGCGCAGGAGGAGAGCAAGGCCTTTCACTATGCCTGGCTCCTATTGTTGATTGTATTAGTTGCATGGAGATTGTCGGAGGATAGTCAGTTCCCTCCACAGAAAGAAGATTTATCGGAGGCAGCGAAGTTCGCTTCGCTGTGGGCAACGAAGGATCCAGAGAGGATCATGGAGTCCAAAGTTTTCTGGATATTGGTCAAAATGGACCTCTGCATAGTGATAAGTCAGCAACCAATTTTGTCTCCAAACTTGTTTGAGAATTTGAGGGCCTTCATGGAATTTAAGGCTGAATTTCACAATGTATCCATTCATGCCAGGCGAGACCCTAAGAAGATCTAACACAAGTTGCCATACTTAGTTAGAGAGGCTGATGTACAGGAAATCGTGGGACTATGGCTAGCGAAGTGGCAGGAGCCCACCAACCTTTGCACAGGAACTAGTAAAGGAGGAGAGAGATCCTCCGCGTAGACACCAGCTAAGCAAAAGAAGAAAGAAGTAGAGCAAGAAGCAGCGCGCGAGAAGGCCTCTGAAAAGAAGAAGGACGCTACTGCTAAGGCAGCTACTACTAAGACAACTACTAAAAAAGAGTGTGCCGAGAAAGAGCATGTTGAGAAAGAGCGCGCCGACAAAGTGGACACAGTGGAAGTCAAAGCATTGACTTCCCAGCATACTGAAGAGCAAGAGAAGTCTGAGTAGGAAGGAGGTGGGGGTGACGCGCAGAGCACTCCCTTCAGGCTGTCAAAGTGAAAAAAGGAAACAACTATTGGACCCATGAAAAAGCACAAATCAGACAAGCAAACACGCATTGACCCCATGGTCCTCACAGAAGGGGACCTTGATGAAATTGGGGATAAGGTGAGAGACACAAAAACAGAGTTGTGGACTCAATTTGAGCAGCAATACATGCAGATGTTAGGGAGTGTCCAGAGTGATCTGCACAAGTTGTAGATTCAGACAAGCATAATTCAGGTGAGTGTTGAACAAGTGAGTGGGGTTCAAGCGAGCCTGCAACAAGCAAGTGTGAGCGTCATGGAACCCGAAAGGACTCTGGACCTCAGAGTCATTTCCTTGCCAAAAGGAAAATTGTGCACAGAGTCATAGGAAGACAATGGTCATCTTGGAAAGATCAAAGGGGTGGGTATGAATCTCGCCGCACTGCCACTTCAAACCCTCCACGCGCTTCATCAGGGGATCCCGGATGAGCTTCGAATCAAAGAAAAATGCGCACTATCAGTGATAAGCAAAGTTAAAACGAACAATGAGTAGATCTTCACTAAGAAGGTTCAGGCTCTCAAGGAAAAAGAAGAGATCACAGCGTGAAGCCAGAGCCTAGAGGCAGCAATTACATAAGCGTGTAACTAAGTACCATAGATACACATTCCAGAGGATGTGGCCACATCAGTAAAGGTTCGGAAATTGGCCGTTGTAGTGCGACAATCCAAAGAAGAGGTAGGCCAAGTCACTTTTGACTTTCAGATGAAGATCTCAGAACTGCAATTGAAACTGCAGCCGACTGCTCCACCAAAGGTTAGGGAGTAGTGCGGCGCAGCCATTAGGGAACATATGGCTACCTTGGACAGTGCAGTAACAAGTTGCAATTCTATCTCTGAACATGCAATGGAGTTATGGACCACTTTGAAGGAGAACTCTAACTTACATAGATTGGGTACAGAAGTTAGAGGCACAACAGAAAGTCGATGAGATCAGGGCAATTGCATGCACATTGGTTCCAATCCAGCGCTTCGTGCGCTTACTAGAAATGAAGGTGCTACAGGCACAGGTTGAGGAGATGCAACACAAAGAACAAGTCTTGAAGGCTCAGCTCCAACCATGGACAAAGGAAGCAATCCAGGTAACTCTAGCTATCTAAGAGAAGCTAAAGATGTTCCAGTAGACACAGAGGACCATGCACCTCGGGATGGAGGGGCCAACTACAAAGAAGTCGGTCGAATAAGTGAAGCAGGCCATAGTACAGAGCTAGCGGACCTTGACGTACTAAAGCTGGAGTTCAGCAAACTCCACCACAAAGTGGAGAAGCCAGCCGAGTGACTCAGGGGAGAGTCACCATATTTGTGTTGGGGGCCTATTGGGATAAGGTACCTATGGTAAATTTTTTATAGTTTTGTAATAGTTTTTGTAAAATAATGTAAAATTCTTCATGAAATAAGGAAGTGAAGCGCGCAGCTAAGTAAAATTCAAAGGGGCATTAGTCCCTTGTATGGGTTGGTGATAGGTCGGTTTTGAGACTCACCCATGGGCCGTGGGCCATGGTATTTTATTGAAAAGGCTATATATAGTTGAGTCTTAGCAAGCCTTAAAAATTTACTTTAGATCGTGAATTATTGTAAGGGCAAGGTGCTAAGGCAGGAAAGGTTTGTTTCCTATACTTAGGCGAAAGGGGAAGGCTCATGCAGTTGAGTGCACGGAGACCTTGGTAAGTCTGCAGCTAAGTGTGCAGGCCCCTACAGCTGAATGCATAGGGTGGAAAGAGTCTATAATTGAATGCTAGATCTAATAAAGACTATCTCGGATCGAATCTATTACATATGTGCCTTGTTCCTTATTTCTGTTTAAGTTTATGCATCTTCGATCAGTGATCTGTTTTCTATGAATTAAAGTATATTGACTGCACAAAACTATGGGATCTATAATATTTATGCATGATAAGAGTAATTGGCTTACCTTGTGAATTATTAGATAGATATTTTGGAATTAACTATTTGGAAAAGGGTAGACCTGCGTGAAGGCAGATCTAGGGATACAATTTATTGCGTGAAAGTAGTGAATTTGTACCTTTTATGCAAGTTAATTACAATCGTGTACCTTCGTGAAGATATGAAAGTCATTTCAATAGAGTTGCAGTAGTTGACAGTCAGAAGGAATAGATCTGTGTGAAGGCAAATCTAAGCTAAGAAATTCAGGGAGACCATCACATAGGCCTCTAGATGCAGAAATATGGTTCTAGCATCCCCTAATACTGCTTCGGGTGAGACTGCAGCCTACGCTACGTAGGTTGTTACCAAAAGGGCCAAAATTTAGGGTTTTGTTGGTTGGCGAATCACTCTAAACCTGGGTCAGGCCCCCTTGAGTCAACAACCTATGATCTAGTTTATTTTGATGGAGTTCCCTTAGCGCAACCTAGAAATGGGTTGTACTGTAAGAAATACTATGCTTGAGTTTTGCATAGTGCACTGTGTACATACTGTATATAGGTGTGATTGAATGTGTTTGCAGTGTGTTCCCTTCAAAGTTCCTAGGTTTTTGTTAATTTTATTTACATTTTGTTTGCAAATTTTGACATCCCTCGAACCATGCGTTGGTTATGCTGATGGTGTTAGTCGTAGTACTCAGAACCTCTCTTCCGCATCTTGGGCCATATTTGCTCCAAGTGGAGAGTTAGTGAGTTTACAAGGCATTTGTATTGGTATCTCTTCAAATAACATCGATGAGTATAATGCAATGATCAAACTATTATCTGATGTTATTTCACTTGGTATCTGCCATATAGTCATCAGACTTGACTCACATCTTGAAGTGCTACAACTGACTAATGTTTATTTGGTTAGAAGTCCAACTATGTTTCGCATGTTCATGAGGGTTTTGATTTTGGAAAGATATTTTGATTTCATACAGTATCAACACATTTATAGAAAACTAAAGACATTTACAGATGCAATTTCTAATCATGTTTTTAATAGATATCTGCGGCACATGTATATTTAATTCAATACATGTCACATAACATTGAAACGAAGTAATAGAACCATAAGAAACACTGAAGATATATATTAATAATATATATTATATATCTATATCTATCTATATAATATCTATATCTATCTATCATATATATATATATATAATTATATATAATATATATAAATAGATTGATTATATATTATATATATATATATATATATATATATATATATATATAATTATTATAAAGTTTTGGTTTTACAAAATTTGTGCCGAGACACATGTGTTCACACGGCCTAAAATATACATGTGACCAAAATATAGCAATAAGCCTCCTAGTAGACTAACTGTAGTGCTCATGATAACCCACCACTATGCGAGCCATCTTGCACAGAAGCTGGCTGATACAACCAGGCATGCTAATAGTATTTCGTTGCAGTCACATAGGGAGCTCATTGACCCTAGTCTCAACAATACAATGGGTCAACCCCTCCCTATGATGCTCAGCCTTTGCCAGGACCTCGACCACATCAAGATCCTGTAGTACCTCTCGTCCTACTGCAGTCGCATGTACTGTTGTTGGTGCCTATTGTGGTTCTCCTGCATGATGAAGATAAGAAGAGCCCACTCATCAAATGGGTCCAAAATCTGCACGTATACAAACTAATAGTCTAGTATCGGATACATCAAAATCACAAAAAATTGTAAAACTTAAAAATATAAAAAAAAAAATGGTGAAAATGTCTTACCTATGGCACCCCATCACTTGCCATTAGGAAGCATGAGCTCTGAGTCTCTATGGAAATCCAACCCTGCATATGGACAGTCTCTTATCATGATAAGATGCATGCACAACCAATTGAAGAAGACATATGTGAAGCTCATTGATGAAGGACATGCATGCCTAGACATGAGATCCACCCATCTCCTCATCCGTGGGACTCTTGGATCTGCGGGCTCAAGCGTGATATGTTGTGGCCTGAGTAATGGAATCCTCTCTAGAGCAAAAGAGATCAGAATCGAACCATAGGAAAAATTTTTCATCCATCCATATTTTTCTTTAGTCAGTTGTTCTTTCATCAATACCCCTTCACTCCATTTGAATAATGTAGGCTCCAGAAATTATATAGCATACTGCATATGTGACTTATTCGACACATGGAGAGATGCGTTGTTGGCTAATCTAACAATAAGGAACAAGATAATTCTTAAAGGAAAATAGATTACATCTTTGATGTCCATTTTTCCATCCTTGGTTGGGATCTCGATCGACAATGTGTACTGACATAATATTTGATTGTTTCTCCACCACTCCTTGAACCAGAAAAAGAGACGGGAGCACCTCACCTTGACAGACAAATCAAGAAATATATGTCCTCTACCTATATTTTCAGTGTATGTGCACCAAGTTTGAATGTTTTTGCTTGAACATCCCATGCACAAACAATACACCTCAATAACTCTATCTGTTGCCTCATACCAAGAAGCCAGAAGAATTTTAGGAGCCCACAATCTCTTAAAGCCTGGATTGTGCCAGGATCATTATCTGTAGTTAAATATTGTTCTTCATGTTCTCTTTCCCTCCATATCAATGCCATTTTGTTCCAATAGACACCTACAACATCACAAGGAGAATCATTACGATAAGTTTCATGCAAAAAACCAGTGAAAATTTGAGGCATCAAGCAAAACCATGTCAGGGATTGCATCCAATGCACCCTCCTCGGGGAAGACAGTGCATTGCAACATTGGCCCCAATGTATTTTCCTCCTAATCAATGCACCTTTCGACCTTTTAGGGGTGCGTTGGACGTAGGGTGAGGAATTAGATCCCTAAGGGCCTCAAAACCTTGAAAAATGTGCTTTAAATCACAAAATGGAACCATGAAAAGAACGAGAAAGGTTCTAACTCCTACTTGGAAGTGACGATGCTTGAAATGATCCAGTGGATCGGTCACAATCAGCTGCAGAAGATTAAGGGAAAAAACACTCAAAACTCACTCTGCAAGAGGTAAATGTGAAATGGTAAAAATGAGTTACCTTTTGCCTATTTTACGGTCATTTTCATCATTAATTTATTAGTTTTTCAACCTAAATATGACTAAGATTTATCATGAAACAAGTATTTTTAATATTTTGGTGGTGTTTTGAGTAGGATGATAATTGTTTTAATGGATTTGACGATGTATTGATTGAAATAGACCATTTTGACCAAGGAGTATACTTTTATCACTTTTCCGAGCTCCATAAACCTACGAAAAAGGAACCCCCTAGAGTCCTCTTTCAACTCTTCTCAGACTCCCTAAACATGGAAATATTGTCAAGCATGGCTTTTTGAACTCGTTAACGTAAATTAAAAGATGTATACTCAGTATAAGTTTAACCCTTTTACGAAATGAGATAGACTAACTACGAAAAAGGAATACCTTAGTCAAACATGGTTGAGAGGTTCTCTTGAGTATAGTTTTCTGCCTTTTCAGACTCAAGAGACTATCTATGAAGAGGAACCTTTGGAATTTTCTTTGTCGCCTCTTTTTCAAACTCTTTAAAGATGAAAAATATGCCGAGTTGAACTTTTTCTGGACTCGTTAAAGCATCAAATAACGATGGACTCGTTGAACATGATGGGACCGAACCACTTCTTCTCAGGGTTCATTAAACATACTCAGAGGCATTATCCGAAGGATGAACTTACATATCAAGCATATGTTATCCTCCTCAATCTTGTTAAAAAATAAAGAAGTAATGACCAACAATGGCTGGGGAAATTGGGAAAATGGGATACTCTACCTATTATGGTAACGATCTGCTCTTAAACATGACACTTTTCCACTTCATCTCCGTGGTTGTTGGGTTGGGAAATATGCTTGTCTTTTGGTTCACCACACCATTTCAAAGACTTTATTTTTTGTTTTGGGTCAATGCTGCCAACTCCATTCAGTTTCGTTGATGTGTTCAAGAGAAGTCATTCAGTGAATATTTTCTATGATACTCTTAAGCCTTCATTCCATGTTTGTCATTCCTAAACCAGTTCCACATCAAAGTCATTATGTCTTGAATCATGATACTCATTTCGTGACGTTAATGGGGGATACATCAAGGCCCTCCTGTGGTGGGTCGCTTCCTATTGACATCAACTCATTATTCAGGAAGTTTACGTAGAAACTCTTCCTTTAGTACCTTGGTACTTGCATACATCAATGGAAAGTTTCCTTGCTCTTGGCGACAGGTTTACATCACCGGCCTTCGACCGACAAATTCAATGTGTTGTTTCACTTCAACTCATTCATTCATGCCATATGGATTGTACTGTAGTACCTTGAGATCCAATAACATCATCACTGGTTTCTCTCACCTTTATTAATGGCTTACACCATTGGTTGGTAATTAGATGGTGTCTACCATGTTCAAATCCATCTCCTTTATTCGCATGGTTAGACTCGTACATTAGATGATCGAGTGAATGAGATAGAAGACCCTGGATATAGTTCCATCAATCGGGGTTGTGATTTCAAGATTAATACAAGATCACAATGTATGATGGCTACGATCATACAAATAGTCATCCAATCATGGGTCCATCTTTTGTCATCAATGGACATGTCTTCTTGATCATTGTACATGTAATACTAGTTTATGTGTTGAGTATGGGTATAAATCCCTCAACAAAGATATCATGATGTAAATGTATTGTAATAGATGATGATGCGACCAATTGTTCTTGATCTAGACTTGTCACAAGGTAAAGCACTTCAGTCATCAACCATTTTTTCTAATTCTGCACTTTAGGGGTAAATCTGTTATACACCATGTCAATAGGCCTATAAACTAGATCCATCAGCATCCATGAACACCTTGTCATCATCCCTACACAAATCCATAAGCATGAATCTCTCAAATCCCTGAGTTTCTGGCCTTCACTGCTTCGTTTCAGTTCTTTTAATGCCCAATGCACATTGACCCTTTAGGGACCTATTTTGAGTGGAAGGTTGATCAGTTTTGCACCTGCTCTGATCAGAGTAGGTTTTCCCTTGTTGGGGTTGCATTGATCAAGAAAATTTTGGAAAAATAAAAATAATCCTGAAGCTTCCAAGAATTGTTACAACCATTTACCTTGGATAAGAACTTTGTACCCTATCTCCCTTACCTTGGATTTTTCACCTTCTTATCCCTTGAGCTCATCCTCCCATCAAGAGTGGATTTCAAGCTTAGATTTGTAAATGGATAAGAATTTATACACTACCATCCTCTCATATATATTTACTGTCATCCACAAGCTAGAAGTTGGATTTTGGAGATTAATCGTACCCTTACGCTGCTGCTTTGATCATAAGAGAGATATCATTCCCATTCATTAGGATGGCTTTGAGGTGTACATTGTGGCAAGGAAGGACAAGTCAACTTGGGAGGTTCTCTACAAGATCAACTTCCACTTTTGGTTGTAAATTGTCTCCCTTTCGTATTAATACAAAGAGTATATCACTTTCCTACATGTGTTATGTTTATATACATGTGTTTCAATGCTATGTTGATCCATTGAATATAATGATTGGATAATGCTATGTAGATGTCGTAGATCTTTGAATTGGAATTGTGTTGTTTTTTTATGTAGATTCTAATTATATCATTTGGAGCTACGGTTGGATTTGACAAGCCAAGAGGAGAGAATAGCTTGTGAGGGGTCACAAGTAAGCATATCTCCATTCTCCAATTCTTCTAAGGAAAAAATTATAGTCTTTGATTTATGTTGTTCTAGACCGTGGCCACTAGGTCTAGGGAAGATACTTTTATCCGTAGTCGTAGATTCCATATAACACTAGTCAAAGAATATAGAGTTTAGCAAGGATGTAAAATTTGATGAAGATGAAACTCTTGGAAAGGTAAGAGACACTGCTCTTCCTCCTGCTAATGTTGATAGACAAGATGATGTTTTTGAAATTCAAGAAGATCTTGAGCCTGATCTTGTTGATGAACCTATGGCGCCCATAGACCCCTTGGATACTCCTACTAGAAAGAGACCATTATGGCTTCGCAACACTCTTCAAGCTGTTTATAGACATGTTTCACCCATAGGAACCTTCAAAGAAAGCAAGAAAACATGTTGGTTCTAGGGATACGTTGCAACCAAGAGCAACATTATTCAGGATTAACCATGCACTTTTGAAGAAGTTGTGAAAGATCAAGTATGGAAAGATGCAATAACTGAGGAATATGAGTCCATCATACATAATGATGTATGGAAAGTCATTCTAAGGCCCAAAGGCAAGTCTGTTGTGACTTCTAAATGGTTGTATAAAATTAAACATGGTTCCAATGGAAATATTTAAAAATATAAAGCTAGTTTTGTGGCTTGAGGTTTCTCTCAGAAAGAGGGAATAGACTATGATGATATTTTTGCACCTATTGCCTGAAATACTACCATCTGATCTATTGTGGCTCTAGTTGCTGCCAAGAATAGACTCTTCACCAAATGGATGTGAAAACTGCTTTTCTCCATGGCTTCCTCAAGGAAGAAGTATTTGTGGAGAAACCACAAGGCTTTTAAGTACATGATTGGAAAAATCATGTGTAGATTGAAGAAAGCTCTCCATGGATTGAAGTAAGCCCCAAGAGCTTGGTATGCCTACATTAATAGATTCTTGATGAAGCTTGGTTTTACCAGAAGCAATGCTTATATGAATCTCTACTTTAAAATGGTCCAAGATATACCTTTGATTTTGGTATTATATGTTGATGACATATTCTTGATAGGTGAAGAACTTATTATTCTCAAGTGTAAGAGGGAGTTAGCTCTGAGTTTGAAACGAAAGATATTCATTTGGTGCGCTACTTTCTGGCTAGAGGTGTGGCAAATACTTGGTCAGATTTCCTTTCTCAAGGAAAATATGTTGTCAAGATACTAGAAATATTTGGTATGACATAATGTAAGTCAGTGAATACACCGATGGAAATGAATTTCAAGAAGTTATGTGGTGAAGTTGTAGATCTGGATTTGAAAAATCCTTCTAAGTATCTACAACTAATTGGGGCACTGATGTTCTTAGTGAACACTAGACTAGACATATGTTTTATGGTCAATACTCTGAGACAATATATGATTAAGCCATCACATGCACATTGGATTGTTGTAAATCATGTGTTGAGATACTTGCATGGGACCATCAATCATGGATTGAGATATACTGTCGAAGATGTGGGACTACATGGGTACTTTGACATTTATTGGGTTGGTAACTCTGCTAATAGAAAGAGAACATTTGGATATTTCTTTATCTTGGGATCTGCTATGCTATATAGGATGAGAAAAAAACAAAAGTTTGTATCCCTTAGCATGGCTGAAGCCGAGTATATTGTTGCTAGCATGGCTAGATATGGGGCAGTATGGTTGAGGAAGCTCTTTGGAGAGTTGTTTGAGGATGTACTAGATACAACAATAATTTACTGTAACAATAAGAGTGGGATTCGACTTGCAAAAATCATGTGTTCCATGACAGGTCTAAGCACATTGAGATTAAATATCACTATATCTGGGATATGATGCAAAGAGGAGTAGTGAGACTCCATCATATTGCAACTGATGATCAGATAGTTGACATACTTACCAAGCCTTTGTTGTAAGGGAATTTCTTAGTATTCAGAGAGCATCTTGGATTGACGGATGTGACCCTTCCTGGTGGGGGAGGTCATGGATGATCATGAACACTGAGCTATGCTCTTCCCTCATGTTTGAGCTCACAGGTTGGGAATGGAGCCAGGAGAGTTCTTGGATTGATGCAACTCTTAACTGTAAGTTGTGCATGATCTTTGTCATGTGTTGACAAGAGGTAATCTCCCCTACCATCAAGTCTGGGACTTGCCAAGAGATTGCCACCCATCTGGCCAATGGGTGTGGTAAAGCTTGGTTGTGCACGATCTTTGTCATGTGTTGACAAGTGGTAATCCCCCCGAGCGGAGATGACTCTTGGTTGTGCGTAATCCTTGTCATGTGTTGACAAGTGGTAATCCCCCCAAGTCTGTGTCAAAGTGGGAATATTATTGGATATAGGGTGATAGATGAATCTCCCCTATGATGATTCTTCTTCATTAGATTGAGAAGTCATTGTTCTAGAGCAGAGATGAAAAAATATGAGCAAAGAAAGCAAAGATCTTTGTCGCAGAAAGAAATGCCTACCTAGCTAAGAGGAAGTATTGAAAACTGGTAGCATGGGGATGAATTTTCTTCAATAAAATCTCATTTCTGACATTTCTAGAGTGACTTTCTAAAAATAGAAAGTCATGTCTAGCATCTTAAGTATGACTTTCCAAAAATAGTAAATCACCTTGCATAAATTGGTAATCAAGTATAGTTGGAATAAAATCACTTAAATTATCATTAATCAATCCTAATAGTTCAATCTTGATTTAATCATTAATCATTAATATTATTATTATTATTATTATTATCCTTAATGATATTATGATACTATTATTAAAAGGAATTACAAGTCACCTTACCTTCATCACCTCAGTCACTTCGCACCTCTCTCCTTGATTACTCACGTGGTATTATGTAACTCTCTCTCTCTTTCTCTCTCTCTCTTAATGATATGTTACACTCTATCTTACACACTCATTAAAGACATAGTGCATTCCTCTTACACTCATTAAACGGATGTCCTAAAAGATTCCTCTTATGCTCTCTTTAGTGCATATGTTGCACTCTCATTAACTAAGGCACACATACCTCTCTTAATGGCATGAGTTACTAAGGCAGGTTTTCTCTCTTAATGGCATAAGTTACTAAGGCATGCGTTCCTCTCTTAATGGCATAAGTTACTAAGGCATGTGTTCCTCTATTAATGGCATAAGTTACTAAGGCATGTTTTTATATCCTTATTGGCATGAGTTACACTCCCCTAAATGGCATTTGTTACTCTTCCTCAAGGTATGTGTATTGCTCCTCATTTATGACAAGAATTTGTTGCTCCTCCTATATATGTGTCTCATGTCTTCTCACCCGACCACTACTATGTGTGCATTGTGAAAGAAGAATTTGAACTTGAGAGAGTTGGAGAGACTTGAAGAATATTGTGAGAGAGAGAGACTTGGAGAGTAAGAGCAGAAATTGGTGAAACAAGGTTGATTCAGTGCTTCAATGTTTTAGTGTTGATTTAATTGAAGGGAAGGTTAATTCAGTGTTTGCATATACTATTGCTATTAGTGATCTTCATGCTACACCTTGTTCATATTTGGGTGAACTTACTCATTCTCTTGATCTCTCATTGTACTTTGTATCTCTGTTGAACAATTGATATCTAATAGAAGAAGAATCTGGTTGGGTTTTCCCCTTGTGGGTTTTGCCTTGGTCATTGGACCTAAATTCTCTGTGTCTTGTTTTGTTCTTGGTTGTCTTCTATTGTGAATTTGGTTTATGTTCTATCTACAATTACTTAACTAATATTGTAGTAGATTTTTTTTTTGGAATAAGTAATTGTTTCATCATAAAACATCAAAATTTCAACAAATACATCAGTCTCGACATTGATATGGAGTTTATTGACCATTTGGAGGACTCCTATTATGACCTTCAAATTTGGGCTACTCCAAGTCAGCCTAACACTCTACCTTCTCTGACACCTTGGCAGTTATCCCTAACATCTCAAGCCATCCCCCCTCCCCTTGTTACGATGCCCTATTCCTCTTCCTCCTCCACATCATCAGTTATTCTAATTAATATATACCTCATCAATGTATAACTATTTAATATAAATTAAACATTATTTAAATTATGAATTTCTTTATATTTTCATAATAAATAATATTTTGAATAATAATAATTGTATAATTTAACGGGAGCTAAGGTATGTGGTGACTATATAAATGCAGACGAGATTTTAGTTTTCAATTAGGGGTTGGCCCTGGTGGGCTCTTGAATACATTGGTCTCAACATTGATATGGAGTTGATTGACTATTTGGAGGACTCCTATTAGGGCCTCCAAATTTGGACTACTCTAGGTCAACCTACCAATCTACATTCTTTGACACCTTGGGAGCTACCCATGATATCTCAAGCCACCCCCTCGGTATGATGCCATATTCCCGCTCCACATGATGAGATTCTTATCCCAAAGGTTCCCTTTTTCTCTCTTAAAGGAAACCCTTCTCCACTGTCTCCTCCTCCATCAGAGGACCCCCTCCTAAACCGTGCATGCTCCTGATCTAGCCTTGCCTAAAATATTCATGGAACCATGTTTTGTTACCTACCATCATCAATATTATCTCTACCTACTACCTCTTTTGAGGATTTGATTGCCCTTGTACAAGTTACCAACCCTGTCACCTCTTCTAGTTTCCTTTATGACCTCCTAACCTTGGAAATGCTAAGTGGTGCTACCTCCTCAAACAATCGCTTGTCCCTTTAGTTGGTGAGGAGGAATGCCCTAAAAACAAACAAAAAATGTGTGAAAAGGAAGGCTAAGGAGCCAAATCTGGTCTTGGATTCCAACATCAAGTTGAATGACAACTCTAAAATAGAAGAAACTACAGTTGTTGGTCATTTTTCCAGTAAAAGGATGGATATGGCGGTCATGCGGAAGTAGACAAAAAACACTTTTCTCCTATGCTATAATATTCGCCCTGTTGTATCATTATAGCCAAGGGCTAGATGGGTTTGTTCATGCCTTTGAGGGAAAATGTAGACATTTTGCTTCAATGTCGATGGCAGTGGGGTTCCCAGGACTTATATATGAAGAATTGGATTGTAGATTTCGACGCCCAATCTGAAAAACTCTCGGTGGTTCCTATATGTGTTTGAGTTCCATCTCTTGCTCTGCAATTCCGGTCAAAAGAAGTTTTCAGGGAAAATGGGAACATATTTGGGTTTTTATATGAAGTTGATTCCTCCTACAAAAAAATTGGATACATGGCAATGACCAGAATACTGGTGGGTTTAAACCTAGCATCAAGCATTCCAAATTCTATCACCATTAGCATTGGGTAAAATATTCATAAGCAGACCTTCGATGATGAAGGAATTATATATAAATGTACAAGAATCCATTCCTACAACCATCTGGGAAAGGATTTCCCTAGTGGTTAGATCAAGAAAAAATGAATTCAAAAGTCACCAAAGGGTTTGGACTTAGGAAGCATACCTTCACATAGTCTGGAGACCAAGAATCAAAACTCCAAGAAAAATGACTTTGTACCCACTTCTAGTTTGGTTGGTTAATGTCCTACTCCTATGGGGACCATTCAGGGCACCTCTGTTGCAACCTCAATGGAGCCACAAAATATTATTGTATCACCCAAAAAAGTTTCCATGGATTCCTCATCAGGTATGTCTTCCTCAAAATATTTTTCTTTCCACCTTGATGTTTTAAACCCCACTTCCCACAAATTATCTCAATGCACCTTCCCCCAGTGAGACCTCCCGATCATTCCCTTCCCTCCTTCCCCTCTCTCCATTACATTATTTTCCTCTCCTCCTTCCTTAAACCTTATATCCCCCATCTCAAACCTTTCTCTCCTATATAAGGACCATTTCCTTCCTCACCCTACTACTCCCCAACTTCATCCTTATAATATTAGGTTGGATACCTCCTTCCCGTCTGAAAGTGGCATACCCAAGGTGATTTTAGATCTGAAATTAGGTGGAGGGTGAGGCATATTGGATGAACAGGTGAACCAAGGCCCTAGCTAGGGAAATAAGTATTATATCTCCTTAGTCATGAAATAAGCCTCCTCTAATGTAAATATGGGGAAGAAAAAGTACTATCGTTTGGACACTTCGAGAAGTAGGCCCTAAAAAGGGTTTGGAATGAGACTACTTTCTCTAAATTTAAGGGGTTTGGCCAACCCATCAAAACCTCTAGCCTTAAAGAGACTAATCTTCTCTCTCTCCCCTCATATAATTTTCCTTCAAGAAAAAATGATAGATGGAACAAGGGAAGCATCCATTTTGTCCTCCATGCTTCCTTCCTAGTCCTTTCATTTTACATATGCCTCAAGGAAATTAGGAGGGTTGATTATAGGATGGAAAACCTCCCTTTTCCACTGCTTGTTGGCTTGGACCTCAAGGTCTTGCCTTACAACAAAATTTATCTTGAAGGATAATGAGTTTTCTTTCACAGGATTAATATGGCCCATAATTGGATAAGAATATTTTATGGGAAAAAATCTCCAACTTCCCCTATTTTGGATCAAAATTTGTCTATCTTGGGGAAGATTTAAATTTTACCCTTGAACAATTTCAATGTAGGGACCCGCTACTCATGTAGACCCATTAACATATTATGTTGTGGACAATATTGAGAATGTAGGTTTATTGGATGTTCTTCCTACAAAAATTCTCCCTACATGGGCAAACAACAAGACAATATTGACGTACATAGCTAAGAGACTTGATAATTTCCTCATTTTGAAAAATCTTCTAGATCTAAATCTTCAAATTTGACAATGGGTAACTTCTGGTGGAGATTTAGATCATAAACAATCATTTTGGACATGGATCATGGAACTCAAAAGATAATGGGTCCCTTCAAATTAAACCTAAGTTGGCTTGATCATCCTTCCCTCATCGTAAAAAATCAAGGAGGCTTGCATGCACTATGATCTTGCTCTTGGATCCTCTCCTCCATTACAATTCAAGGAGAACCTTAAAAGGATTAAAAAAAAACTATCTTGCAATGGGTAAAAGAGAGGAAACACCAGGACGATAGGCTTCTATCCGAAATTAAGGAAAAATTCTAGGACTTCCTTGAAAATACAAATCATTAACATTCTCTGATGAGTAACTATCAACTCTAAGAGCCCTATAGGAGGAAACAAAGTTTCTCCTTCTAGAAAAGAAAAAAGAATGGCATTTAAAGGGTAGAGCTTTATGGCTTTAGGCTAGGGATGAGAATACAAAATATTTTCATAGAGTTGCTGATCCAGGTGGATCTTCAGAAAAGTCGCAGTGGCATGACAAAAGGTTCAAAACTCAAAGTGGGAGAATCTAGACAATCTTAGCATCAGATTTAAGTGCTCATCATCTTGATTCCAATGGTGCGAATGACACTCAAATCTGAGTCCAGATGACAAAGTTAGAGCAAGTCAAAGTTTGAGTTTGACTTGTCTAGGTAGCAGGGAGAAGATGACATGGCACAATTTTAGCAAATAAGGGAGCGCCACATGGCAGGATTCCACTAGAGCCCGCATATCGCATATCGGCGAAAAGGAGGAACACTTAAGGAAGAATTGGCCCCTAGCGTTCCTTACTACGATTATGATATCGCATATCATAGATTGGAGGAGTTACGAATCGGCCACGACAAGACTTAGTTGCGATAAGATATACATCGCATATCACATTCGCACGAAAAGGTGCTTGCAGTGTGGTTCAAGGGAAATTTCCAATTGTGATTTCATAGTGGGCATTGATTGTGATACTGCAATAAGGGGCCTGGACCCAATATACTATATATTATGCTTAATACATCCGGCAGGTCTGCGTGTTAGATCAGCGTGCCAAGGGTTTCACGCCGATTGCGATAGTGTGATGGGAGAGCCGGACACATGACATTATGGCATATGGTGAATACTCTTGTCGAATCCATAGATATCATAGGATGCCTATGTCTGGGCTTGGATTGTCTATCGATAAGCTAGAACCATCGATAAACTCATCACCGATACCCATGCACTGTTGTAATGAGTTGTTTTATTAAACATTGGCTTTTCTATTACAGAAGGGTTGTTGTCGTGAATCCTTCCGCCTGCTAACCTTGGGTATTATGTTGGAACTACCCCGATTTTGAGGGATGCCATCATGATCTTATATATATGATTGTTGTGTCGAAGAAAGGCAGGGAGGATTAGTCAAAACTCAAATTCTATTGTATACAATAGACCTTGACCCCTGGAAGCAGGCCGAAACCTTGCCTTGAGTAGCAAGGAGGTTTCGAGAAGGTTACAGAAGGCCCGATTATCCAAATTGGGAGTTTGGATAAGCATTTTTGCACTATTTTTTGCCAAGAGTTCAGTGGTTATGTCTGTTTTCAACGATGTGCTCTCCATTCTCTATCCATCTATCAGCTTAGAGGTATAAGGGTTGTAATTGCTTGTTGCTATAATTTTATCTCTTTTATGCCACTAATAAAAAGAAGGCCTCCCCACTATTGAGTAGGGCCTGGAGACGTAGTCCAAATTGGACAAAATCCGTAATCAAATCATTATGTCATGGTTTTTGTGTTCTTCTAACTATTTATGCATTTTTATGTGCTTTTTTAAAGTTCCATGGTTAATTAACTCTGTTATATGTAATTATGATGCATATCTAAGTAAAAGATCTTGGATCAAGTTTGGTATTGGAGCTGGTCTTTGTAGATGTGAATTGCAGGAGTTTATGCTAACCCGGAACAAGCTATGAAAAGGAGAAGGAACCCTTAAGTCCTTTGATCCTGAAGCAGGACATGCACAACGAAGAAGAAACATGGCCAATGAAGAAGCTCGTTGGGAAGAGGAACTAAATTTCTGAAAGGTATTCTATAATATGGCTTGAAAGGTAGACAAGTTGTTCGCAGAGTATGAGAAGGCACTTGGGCATGAGAAGAAGGATGTCGATGATCATGAATCAGAAAATCAGGAAGGTGGTGGAAAAGATCCTCCTCCCTCTCCTTCCTCCGGCGATAATTCTCATCACTCTCATTGAAATTCAAAACAAAACTCTAAGAAATCATTCTTCAAGTTAGATGTGAGGTTTGACCTGCCCATGTACAATGGAGAATGTAGTGTAGAAAAACTCAATAACTGGATTAGACAGATAGAGGTTTACTGTCGAATCCAGCAGATCGAAGAAGATGAGGTGAAAGTTCAGTTAACATCTATTCGGCTGATCGACACTGCTCTCGTTTGATGGGAGAGGAAGTTGTAGAAGGGCAACACGAAGTCAGGTAACCTTTTGTCCTATTGGTCTAGTTTTATTTCTTCATTAAAGGACCAGTTCTACCCTCTGGGTTATAAGAAAAAGGCACTTATGGACTGGCAATATTTAAGGCAAGGTAAGGGCTAGAATGTACAAAGCTTCACGAAGGAATTTCGGAAACAAGCATTGAATCTAGGCATCTCATTAGATGCGCTTGAAATTGTAAATAAGTACATAGGTGCGCTACATAGTTACATCAAACACTCGTTATTACTATTCGAGCCTACTTCAATTGATACGACCAGCGTTAAAGATATACATCTTGAAAGTCGAGGCAATAATGATTGAGATGACCAAACCAATAAGATGCCATCCAAACCTTAGCATGGAAAATTCCAAAAGAAAGGAAAAGGGAAGGATAAGAAGACTGTCACTGCCAAGAAGGGGGATGGAGCAACACCATCGTGCACTCACTGCAAGAAGGATGGGCATGACGAGGACCACTGCTGGAGGTTGCATTCGGAACTGAGACCGAAGAGATTCAGTGGAAAGGGGAAGCAGAAGACAGTGGTAACAACGCAAGACCTTGGATCAGATTCCGATGATGAAACATTGATCACAGACGTGGGAACAAGAGGTACTCTTTCTATTAATGATAGTTATGATTCCATTGCAAGCACTAGTTATTTGAATGAGCCTGTGAGTCATGAGCGAAAAAGAATTGAGTTGTTCCACATTAGAGTTGTCGTAAAGCACACAAAGGTGGAAACTCTATTTGATTCAGGTTCCCAAGCAAACTTAATCTCAAATTACTTAGTGAAAATGCCAGGCCTTGAAACTAAACCTCATCCGAGTCCATACCCGCTTGATTGGGTAAGCGATAAAGCCAAATTATAGGTCACCAAGCAGTGTAGGGCCATATTTGTAATTGCTTCTAAATTACTTAATGAGGTAGAGTTAGATGTAGTACCTTTGGACATCTGTGGAATCATCTTGGGAAGCCCATATTTATATGACAGGAAGGTTGTTTTCTTTCGACATGAAAACAAATACCACCTCACCAAGGATGCGGTAGAGTATATAGTTAGATATCATCACACAAAAATTAGTGCTAGCCTTGTCAGTGTAGGAAAAATTAAAATACTGGTTAATTCCAGTATAGGGTGCATTCTCATGGTAGTGAGGGTGAAAGAAGCCGAGACAGTTGACGCTTTCATAGGTTGTGATCTTTATCTTAAGAAGGAATTATTTGAAATTGTTTCTGACTATGATGAATTGTTTCAGGAATTGAGAGGATTTCCCCTAAAAGGGAAATCCAACATGAGATCCATTTGCAGTAGGATGCCCCTTTACCAAATGTTGGCATGTACAGGATGGCTTTTGTCGAGATGGAGGAGATAAAGAAATAGGTGCAGGAACTGTTAAATTAGGGAGTCATTAGACCAAGTTCTTCTCCTTGTGGCTCACCAATTGTGTTGGTGCCCAAGAAAGACAACATATGGAGAATGTGCGTGGATTACAAGGCACTAAACAAGATCATGGTGAAGAATCGATACCCTCTCCCTCACATTAATGAATTGTTAGATCAATTAAAAAATGTTGTTTATTTTTCCAAGTTGGATTTGCATTATCACCAGGTTAGAATTGCAGAGCAGGATGTCTGGAAAACTGCGTTCAAAACCAAGCAGGTGTTGTTCGAATGGATGGTGATGCCATTCAGACTGTGTAATGCTACAGCCACATTTATGAGGGTAATGAATGAATTATTTCAACCATTTCTTGATCATTTTATTTTTTTTGTATCTGGACGATATTCTTGTGTACAATAGGACATGGGAGTAACACATGTGTCACATAAAAAGTGCTTGATGTTCTGAAGAAAGAGAAATCATATTTGAAATTGTCAAAGTGTGAGTTTCGAAAGATTTCTCTGATTTATTTAGGCCATATTGTCGGTAATGGGAAATTAAGGATAGATCCCTCTAAAGTGTAGGTGATAATGAAGTGTCCTGAGCCCACGAATGTCATAGAAGTCTGAAGTTTTCTGGGCGCAGTGCAGTATTGGAGAAGGTTCATAGCAAACTTTTCCATTGTTGCATCCCCCTTGCATGCCTTGACTAGTGTGAAGCAAGCCTTTCAGTGGGGAGGAAACAAAAGAAATCCTTCGACACATTGAAAGAGAAGATCAACACGGCCCTAGTGCTAGCCATACCAGACCTTCAACAACCTTTCGAAATTGAAACATATGCCAGCGGATATGCCATGGGTGATGTAATTATGTAGCAAAGAAACCCTGTTTGTTACCACTCGGAGACTTTCTCCCAGGCTGTTGTGAATTATCCTATGTATGACCGGGAGTTGTATGCCTTGGTCCAAAGTGTAAAGAAGTGGAAACACTGTTTGATCGACAAGGAGACCATCATCCACGCGAATCATCAACCCTTGCAGTATCTTTAGTCGTAGACCAAGCTTCGGTAAGCTTGTCACTTCAGATGGATGGGATTCCTCCAACAGTTTCATTTGGTAATAAAATATAAGAAGGGCACCAGCAACAAAGTAGTAAATATGCTTTCTTGCCCTCCTATTTATGCATTTGTAGTTTTGCAAAATGTTTCTTTGTCGTTAGAAAGTTATGCTGAACAGTATGCTAACAATAATGATTTTAAAGAAATCTATGCAAAATTTGAATTGTGGATTGCAGGTGGGCAATTATTACTTGCAAGGAAAACTATTGTACCACCTTGGAAAACTATGTATACCCATTAATGAAAGGGTTCATGTAATCCGAGAGGCTTATACCTCTCTGGTGTCTAGTCATTTTGGCATTGAGAAAAATTTATGTGAATTGCAAAGGTTTTGTTTTTGGCCTCATATGAAAAACATTGTGACTCACTTTATAAAGGATTGTGTGTTGTGTTCTCTTTCAAAGCCCTCTACTAGAAAAATTGGGCTCTACACACCACTGCCTATTCAAATTCGACCATGGGAAAGTGTTTCCATGGACTTTGTAGGAAGTTTAATGATGTCTAGGAAAGGTCACGACTATTTGTTTGTCGTTGTGGATAGGTTTAGTAAAATGTGTATTTTAATGCCTTGTAAAAAGCAGGTCATTGCTGAGCACACTGCTTTTCTTTTCTTTCAGCATGTTTGGGTCCATTTTGGGTTTCCCATATCTATTGTGTTAGATCGAGACTCACACTTTCTTGGGGATTTTTGGACCAACTTGTGGAGAATGATGGACACCAAGCTGAAAAGAAGCACGACATTTCATCCACAGACCGATGGATAGGCAGAGGTTGTCAACTGCACCGTGGTACACTTGTTGCGAGGCTATTGTGGGAAACATCCCAAGTTGTGGGATGAACAACTTCCTTATGTGCATCATGCATATAATCGAGCAGCACATTCATCTACACAGAGCTCACTGTTTGAAACATGTTTTGGCTATCTACCCAGATATCCCTTGGACATGGTCTTTTGGAAAGAGGAGGATGGCAATGGACGAGATGATAGGGACAAAGCATGAAATTTCATTCAGTGGATACAGGTAATTCATCAGGCAGTGTAGGAGCAGTTGGAGAAGAGTCAAGCTCGATATAAAGCTTGACATTATAAGCACTAAGTTGACCATCAGTTTCAAGTTGGGGACAAGGTATGGCTCCATATCAGAAAAGATAGGATGAAGGGAGAATGAAAGAAATTAAGACCCATTAGATATGGTCCCTTCACCATATTGGAAAAGATTGGAGACAATGCTTTTCATCTTAACTTTCCTGCTTATATGTAAATGTACTCCGTGGTAAATGTGGAAAACCTGAAGCTTTATGAACCTCCATTGATTATGGATATTGAGGAGGTGGCACAGATTTCTATAGTGGATGATTTTTCACCCAAGTATCTAAATAAGTTACTTGAAGGTATCATACTCAACTGGAGGACCAAAAATTCACAACAGGGAGACGTGGAGTACATCTGTGTTGGCTTCAAAGGAATGCATCCAAGCAAAGCTCGATGGATGGAGAAGGAAAAAGTGAGGGAGAAATTTCCTCACTTACCAATTGATTGAAAAGTCTTTTGGTGGTCCAAAAGCTCTTAGTGGGGAAGATTGATTTAGGTGGATCTTCATAAAAGTACCAGTGGCATGTCAAAAGGCTCAAAACTCAAAGTGGCAGAATCTGGATAAGCTTAGCATCAGATTTAAGTGTTCGTCATCCTGATTCCAATAGTGTGAATGAAACTCAAATCTAAGTCCAGATGACAAAGTTAGAGCAAGTCAAAGTTTGAGTTTGACTTGTCCAAGTAGCAGGAAGAAGGTGACATGGCATAGTTTCAGCGAATAAGGGAGTGCCACATGGCAGGATGCCACTGGACCCCGCATATCGCATATCAACGAAAAGGAGGAGCGCTTAAGGAAGAATTGGCCCCTGACATTCCCGGCTGCGATTGCAATATCGCATATCGCAGGTCGAAGGAGTTATGAATCGGCCCCGACAGGACTTAGTTACGATACAATATACATCGCATATTGTAATCGTACGAAAAGGTGCTTGCAATGTGGTTCGGGGGAAAAGTGTCGATTGGAATTTCGTAGTGGGTGCCAATTGTGATACTATGATAAGGGGCCCAGACTCGATATACTATATATTATCCTTAATACACCCAGCAGGTTCGCAGATGTTGCAGTGTGTTAGATCAGTGCGCCAAGGGTTTCATGTCGATTGCGACGGGAGAGCCAGAAGTAAGACATTATGGCATACGATGAATATTTATGTTGGATCCATAGATATCATAGGATGCCTATGTCCGAGCTTGGATTATCCATCGATAAGCCGGAACCAGTGATAAACATGACGCTAAAACCCATGCGCTATTGTAATGAGTTTTTTTATTAGACATTGGATTTTCTTTTGCGGAAGGGTTGTTTTCGTGAATCCTTCCGCCTACTAACCTTGGGTATTGTGTTGGAACTGCCCCGATTTTGAGTGATTTCATCATGATCTTATATATATGACTGTTGTGTCAAAGAAAGGTAGGGAGGACTAGCCAAAACTCAAATTCTATTGTATATAGCAGACCCTAACCCCTGGAAGCAGGCCAAAACCTTGCCTTGAGTAGCAGGGAGGTTCCAAGAAAGTTGCAGAAGGCCCAATTATCTAAATTGGGATTTTGGATAGGCATTTTTGCACTATTTTTCACTAGGAATTCAGTGGTTTTGTTTGTTTTTAAAGTTGGGCTCTACATTATATGCCCATCTATCAGCTTGGAGGTATAAGGGTTGTAATTATTTGTTGTTGTACTTTTATTCTTTTATTCCACTAATAAAAAGAAGGCCTCCCCACTATTGAGCAGGGCCCAAAGACGTAATCCAAACTGGACGAACTCCGTAATCAAATCATCGTGTCATGGTCTTTGTATTCTTTTGACTATTTCTGCATTGTTATGTGCTTTTTTAAAGTTCCATGGTTAATTAACTCCATTATATGTAATTATGATGCATCTGTAAGTAAAAGATCTTGGATCAGTTGCAAACTAGCAAAATGCTATAAATGCTATTTGGGAAATCACTAAAGCAGATGGCTAAAGAACCTCTTCATTATGGAAATTGCAAAGGAAGGTGTCTCATACTTCAAGGCCATGTTTAAAAAGCTTGAAAGAGAAAATATAGACAAGATCCTCCAAATGGCTACTTTTTTCCCTAGATTCATAAATGATGATGACAATGAAGAACTAATTAAAGATAAAAGCCCCAATCCAGATGGCCTCTCCAGTGAATTCTATTAGGCTTGGTTGATTTTATTGGTGATAGCTTATTGAGAGTGGTGGAATACTCTAGGAAAAATGGTAGAGTATTAACCCCTTTCAACTCTAGCTTCATAACCCTCATCTCAAAATTAGTTCTTTTGACTAGTTTCATCCCATTTCTCTCTCTAACTACCTACAAAATTATCTCCAATGTCATTGACATGCATTTAAATCCAACTCTTTCTAAGAATATTTCATTAGAACAATTTGGTTTCTTGAAGGATCATCAAATCCATGAGGCTATAGGGCTCACTCAAGAAGGCCTATACTCTATCCATATTCATAAGCAAAAAAAACTATCTACGAAGTGGGTCTTTCCAAGGCCTTTGATATAGTCGATTGCTCTACATCAAATTGATTCTTCTTCATCTTATCTTCAATCCTTATTTTGTGGACTATATATATAGTTGTATCAACAACTTCAATGGATATATTGATCAATGGATTGACTTCATACTCCTTCAATCTTTATATATGTCTAAGGCATGGTTGTCCCATATCCCCTCTCCCTATTCTTATGGTTGAATCCATCAGTAGGGAAATCCTCGATATAAACATAAGACACCTTATTAAAGGCATTGAGATCTCCCCTTCTTGTTTCTTACTCACCTCTTATTTGTGGATGATATCATCCTCTTCCTTGTGTTGGATGTTGGAAGCTTACTGCCATAAATCACATCTTGGAATTATTCTCTATAGCAATTTGTGTGTTGATAAATCATGAAAAGTCTATTCTTTTTGGGAATGCCCTAAATTAGGAAGAATATGGCCTTGTCTCTATAATATTTTTACTAGCCCCCTTGCCTCTTGGGGATCCCCTAAAATATATGGGGTTTCTTTTAAATCCAAACAACTACAAGAAGAAGGATTGGGATTGGCTTGTTGCTAAAATTGAGCTCAAAATTTAGAATTGGTGCAATAGATGAATTTCTAGAGTTGGAAGACTTTTTCTATGCAAGTTAGTAATTGAGGCAATTCTTGTATACTAGGAATTGTTAGCTTGGGTTCCTCTGGGCATTCTTAATCAAATTAAGCATATTTCCTTATAATATATTTGGAATGGGAAGTAGGATTGTAGACCGTTCATCCTCATTGCTTTGTCCTCCATAGCTCTCCCAAAATACTTGGGAGGATGAGGGCTAAAAATCCTTAATTTGTTCTCCAAAGCTTTAGCTGTGAAAGGAGCTTGGAAGTTGATTCAAGGCACTGGGCTCTTGACTACTCTGGATTGGCTCAAAGCCACTGGAAGGCCCACACAAAATGGATCTATAGTTTGAAAATAAATTACATATTCTTTCAGAACAATTAATACAAAAATTAAATAATCAAGGCATTTTCTATATACATTAGGCCTAAGCTAGAATGGGATTCTTGGGCCAACAATCTTGGGAAAGAGTTGAAGCTTTAAATCTCAAGGGGGATCTAGCTTTAGAATGGAATCAATATACCACTTCGCTTTATCACAATCTCGTCACTTTTTCACTTTTGGAAAATATTCTAGAATAGTCTAATGCTATTACACGTTTATACAGTTCAAAGTATGGATACTTAGCCATTGCACGACAACAAAATGCCCACATGTCTCCTTGGTGGTTCCCTGGGAGATAACTTTGAAGCATACAACAATCATGCATTATAAATGTGTGGAAAGATCTAGTTTCCTTGAAGGTTCCTTTATCTTTGCAGCTGATCTACATGCATCTATTTTTTACGTAGTTATATGTTATGACATTATGATTTTGTAATTTTGTTTTGAAGATACAATTCCATGGACTCTATACTCTGCAAATTGGGTCATTTGGTTAAGTGCTTTGGCATAACTTTTATGCTAGATATATATATGAAAAAACATAAGTATATTGCGTGATGTAAACAACAAAAGGAAAAAGAAAAAAGAAAAAGAAAAAAAAGAAAAAAGAGAAAAGAAAAAGAGAAAAAGAAAAAGAAAAAAGAAAAAAATTCACCCTTTCAATATTTTCTATAATATAATAAAATTTTATATATGATTATGGTGAATTGGTAATTTGTTGGAGTAATTTGGCCATATCCAAGATTAAATCTAGATTCTAAGAGGATGGGGAGCCTACTTTTTAAGCCTTATCACAATAAACCAAAAATGTCTCGAAATTTTAAACTAGGTAGAAGGGATAACATCTAGACATACTAACCACTCAATCATCCCACAAAAAGACTTTAACAAAATTATATATATCAAACTTGTTTAAAATAAATATTAAAATATGTATATATACCATTGAAAGCAAAAAAGAGGTAATTTAGTGATGAGTTTACATTTTTAATTATTAGTTACATTAAATAAAATAAATAAACGTCATAATTATAGCATTATAACGATAAATTAGTGGTAAATTAGTTTGTTAATTGCATTAAAGTAAATAATTTGCTCTAAATTTAAAGTGATGAAATTATTAAAAGTGTAACAATTTCGAGTTCAATGTTATACCCATATAAAATTTAAATGAGGGAAAATGCTTATGTGT
>APFE030595628.1:328200-352456 GCA_000404065.3 Pinus taeda
TATATATACTACTTTTGGTAAAATTGTTAATTCAACCCACCCACGTTATAATGGAGAATCCCTAAGCCTTTCATCACATGTAACCTATGACATCTAATACCATGGGCCACTAAATTTATGTGCCTGAAACCATCATTATGGACTTAACAAATTCGATTCTTTCACGTAGTCCAATTTACCCTAACATTCCCCCCTTTAAACTTCACTCAAAATATTTGCATGCTCTTTTCCCCTATTACCTAAATCTACTCCAAGACTTTACTATTAGGGTATGCTTACCTAATCAAGTCTTAGAGTTGTATGCCCACATACATGTAATTTATAAATTTCATCTCCAAAGTATTTATTTATTTATTTTTATTATTGTTATGCACTTATGTCACCATTCTCTGAGGTCTCCACACCTGCTCACATGTCTATGCTAGCATTAACCTCAACATATTTGCTTACACCTCAACATATCTTCTCACACCAAACTTCTTCTATATGTTAGCTTTCACCTCAACATATATTGCTTTCTCTGTGTTAGCTTTAATTTCAACATATAATGTGTAAGTAATTGTAACCATTACCTATTTTTACAGGTCATGATCCTGTCACCATTCTCTGAGGTCTCCACACCCGCTCACACGTTTATGCCATCATTAACCTCAACATATTACCTATTTTACAGGCCATGATCTTGTCACAGGCCATGATCCTGTCACCATTCTCTGAGGTCTTCGCACCTACTCACACGTCTATGCCAGCATTAACCTCAACATATTACCTATTTTACAGGCCATGATCTTATCACCATTCTCTAAGGTCTCCACACCTGCTCACACACCTCAACATATTACCTATTTTACAGGCCATGATCGTGTCACCATTCTCTAAGTCACCATTCTTTGAGGTCTCCACACCTGCTCACACGTCTATGCCAGCATTAACCTCAACATATAACCTATTTTACAGGCCATGATCTTGTCACCATTTAGGCCATGATCCTATCGCCATTCTCTGAGGTCTCCACACTTGCTCACACGTCTATGCCAACATTAACCTCAACATATTACCTATTTTACAGGCCATGATCCTGTCACCATTCTCTGAGGTCTCCACACCTGTTCACACACCTCAACATATTACCTATTTTACAGGCCATGATCTTGTCACCATTCTCTAAGGTCTCCACACCTGCTCACATGTCTATGCCATCATTAAACTCAACATATCTGCTCACACCTCAACATATTCGTTCATACCAAACTTCTTATGTATGTTAGCTTTCACCTCAATATATATTGCTTTCTCTATGTTAACTTTAATCTCAACATATAATGTGTCAACAATTGTAACCGTTACCTATTCTACAGGCCATGGTCCTTTGACTCCTGCTCATATCAAGCTTCTCTATAGGCGTGAGAAGTCATTACAATAATACACTCATCATCAAATCAACATGTTACTTGTGGGAATTGAACCTAGGTGGGGATTCCTCTCAACCACCTGGGGTAAACCTAATTGACATTGAATCTTTTGTTTCTACATTCAATTGTGATAATTTATGTTTTTGGTTAAAGTGAGACAAATCCTTTAGAATATATGATCTTTCGAGATTAAAGTACAAATAAATTATGTTAGGAATAGACCTTGGATGCTAAATCCAACTAATGTAATTGTATTTTGAGGGTTTTGTTCTATAAGGTTGCTAAGGTTCAAAACTCATGGTAGTCAGGAGGAGACACCCAAAAAACCCAATCATGTTGAGGGTTGGTGTAGCTTAGGTTGGGGTGATCCTCAAGTGATTTTGATGGCTTAGATGCTCCTGGGTAATAGTTTATTAGATCACATGCTAATGTTGCAAGTCATGGACATGCTAGCAAACAATAAAAAAAAATAATAAACCTTGGACCAATTTATTGCTAAACCATATTTAATTGACATAAGAACTTTTTTGTTTTTAAACTCAAGGGAATTAGTAACCAGGCATGATTACCTAGGTGAGGTCTAAATCCAAATCTAGATGACTATTACTATGAACCCTGAGCTAGTACTAATAACCCATAAGCCAATGTATTAGTAGGAATCTCAAGGGCTAAGACATTCACAAACACACCTGTGAGGGGGAACCAACTCATGAGAGGCATATATCCTTCTAACTTTATCATAATAGGCCAAAGTCTCATTGAGGATTTGAACTCTGGTATAAAGAGTGTGAAACTTACCTTTTAACCATTTAAACAAGGCACCTCAACTTATTAATGCCAAGAAAACAATAATTTCCATTACAAAGATAATTTTTTTTTTTCACGAGAACCAAGAATAACCATTATATAACCATTATATTAAAAGGCCTTAAGCTAAGCTGAGTTTAGATGCATGATTACATAAGCAAGTTGAAACCATCGGACATGGTCAGAATGAAGTATGTATGATGACCATATACAAAATTATAACCTTGAAGGTTCTAAATAAAATGCTACAATATCTATAGTATTCCACTTGTATATGTATGATGACCATATACAAAATTCTAACCTTGAAGGTTCTAAATAAAATGCTACAATATCTATAGTATTCCACTTGTACATTCGCCAATACCGGCCTAACAAAAGCTAAAAGTTACAAAGCATCAAAATGTTACATTAAACCATGAGGAATTATTTATTCGCTTTTATTTATGGGTCCCTTGACTAACCATTAAGGAAGGGGGCAATACCCTTTTTGCCCATCCCACCAAAGTTCACCTTGTTTTAGCCTTGACCTCAAATTAGCCATGTGATCGACCTTGGAGTTGTTTGATATAAGAACACAGAGACATTTTTTTTTGGGGATAGATTGATACAACTAATAAATCCACTTGAAAATATGACTTAAATTTGTATATGAGGGGAGAGATTCATAAATGGTGAATTATATTCAAGGAATCACCAAAAACAATTACCTCCCTAATTTTTATATTCAAAATTTGCCTCAAACCCTGACATAAGGCATAGACTTCAACACAACGATTGGAAGTGTGACCTAAACCCCAAGTATACCTATGTTCTTCTTGATTCTCAGGGCAAAAAATTAGCCCCACTCCCTCCTGCTCCTACCACGCCTGATTACAAAGACAACTTTAAGAGGGGAGGTAGTGATGAAAACAAACCTTGACATCTCAAACACCTTACTCTCACAAACAAGAGATTTTATCACTATAAAGATTTGAACATGAAAATCTATATGATAATGCTCCATTTGAACCTTTAAACATAACTCATGATGTGGCAAAAAAAAATGTCATTTCACTCCAAATTTATCAATATTAATCCATAATATAATGATTTTAGCATAATATTTTTGTTTTGTTTTGTTTATTAATATGTTTGTGACTTAAAAGACTAATATATGGTCTAAAAAACCATGATTAAAAAACATCTAAACCGTCAAAATCACCATAAACCTAAATACACCAACTTTAATATCTTTAAATTTTAAATATCTTATCTTTCATCCACCCAATATTCCAAACCCATATCCCTTTACAAAATAAAACCCTTCCAACATAATCTAAACACTCTAACAAAATTTAACGATCTTAAAATGAAAATTGCATACATAATAAATTTTTTAGTTAAAAATGATTTAAAAAGATTAGTAAATTAAATTTAATTGTGAAGGTACAGTTAATTAACCCAGGGGAGGTTTAAATTTCGTATTTTTGGAAATCTTTGATTTAAACATGCAATTTTCGAAAATTAATAATAATAAAATTTAATTTAAAGTTCCAATTTAATAAAACAAAAAGGGTCAAATTAAGATATAAAACCCCTATTTAAGGAAAAGCATCTTACACGTAGCAATTTAACCACTTAATATCTTACACGTAGCAATTTAACTACTTAATTTACGGAGATTTACCTAGACATAATTCAAATTCCGAACAAGTTGAAAAAAAATCTAAATATAACGTCGGTCCCACAAAATATAGAACATGGGGCAAGGACCTGAGCGGCGCGGTATATTTAGATGCCTCCCTGGAAGAAATGAACTGAGTGTGTTGTGTATGAGCCGGGGTGAACGTGGTGGACTCGGTAAAACGGACTCCAAATATTTATTCAAGCTAATTGAGCGGCCAAGACTGAGGAACAGGCACAACCTTTTCTTGGATGCCTGTGCGAGGATATGATCCTTGTAGGATTCCGCTGATCTGATCGGTCTCTGCTGGGGTTGAAGCCCTTTTCTCCCGATCTGGTTACTGCAGATCCGCAGTTGGGTGCCACATTTGGGCTCGAAGTTCTATGTGGCGTTGAGATATCGGTGTTTTGCTGATACCCATTTCGGGTTTTTGCTGCATTAGTGGAAAGGTAAGCAGAACCCAACTGATCTCCTTCAGCATTTGTGGAAGTTTTTTTTGTTTTTTGTTTTTATGGTTCCTCCGGATTGGAATTTGAGTACCTTCCTGATCTCCTTCGGCATCCGTGGATCGTTTTATTGTGTTACTGGGGTCCATTTTTCTGATTGAAATTCGAAGACCTAAGTGATTTACTTACGAATTTGTGAATCGTTTTGTTTATTTTATGGGGTTTCTTCTGATTGAAATTTGAAGACCCAATTTCTTCAGCATTTGTGGATCATCTTTTGTCTGTCTGGGGTCCCCACTGATTGAAATTTGAAGGCCCAGTATCATTAATAGCAGAACCAAATCCTGTTTTTGAACTTTTGTTTGTTTTGCATTGAAGATGGGGATGGGATCAGGCAAGGGCGGCGCTTCTGTGAATGACAATGTCCTGAAAAAGGTCGTGCTGAGCTACACCTATGTGAGCATATGGATCTTCCTGAGCTTCAGTGTGATCGTGTTCAACAAGTACATTCTTGACAGGAAGATGTTTAACTGGCCCTTCCCCATTAGCCTGACCATGATCCACATGGCATTCTGTTCGTTCCTCGCCATAGTGTTGGTGAGAGTCCTGAAACTTGTCGAGCCAATTGGAATGTCAAGGGAGGTCTACCTGACCTCAGTTGTGCCCATCGGAGCCCTCTACTCTCTCAGCCTCTGGTTCTCCAATTCAGCTTACATTTACCTATCAGTCTCCTTCATCCAGATGCTAAAGGCCCTCATGCCCGTGGCTGTCTATTCCATTGGAGTTTCCCTGAAGAGAGATAAATTCGTTCCCAATACCATGGCGAACATGATTGGCATATCAGTTGGAGTCGCCATTGCAGCATACGGGGAGGCCAAGTTCGATTCATGGGGTGTGTTGCTTCAATTGGGTGCAGTTGCGTTTGAGGCTACACGGTTGGTATTGATCCAGATCTTGCTTACGTCAAAGGGAATCACCTTGAATCCCATTACTACCTTGTATTATGTTGCCCCATGCTGCCTTTTGTTCTTGACTGTCCCCTGGTTGTTTGTTGAGTTTCCAGTGCTCAAAGAAACTTCAACCTTCCATTTCGATTATTTCATCTTTGGCACAAACTCCCTCTGTGCCTTTGCCCTTAACCTTGCAGTTTTCCTTTTGATTGGAAAGACTTCAGCTTTGACGATGAACGTGGCTGGTGTTGTCAAGGATTGGCTTCTCATTGCATTCTCATGGTCGATTATCAAGGACACAGTGACACCAGTCAATTTGCTAGGCTATGGGCTTGCGTTTTTGGGTGTTTGTTACTATAATCATTCCAAATTACAGGCTTTGAAAATGAAGGAGGCGCAAAAGAAGAGTGCCCAAGCAGATGAAGAGGCTGGTTTGCTAATGGAGCAGAGACAGGAGCGGGATGGAGAGAATTTAACAGGGAAGAGTGATTCTCAGGCGTAGAAGTTTGGTAGCAGTTAAGTAGTTTTTACTCGTAATTTAGTACAATATCCTATGGCTCGAGAAAGCACAGCAAAGGAGATCTATTATGTCAAGGCCACTTGTAGTTGAATTTGGGTTGAATTTTATTATATTCATTTTTCAGTGCTAGTCAATGCCATGGGTGTTCAGAGTTAGGTCTAGATTTGAGATTTTAAGTCAGCAGAGCTGAATCAGAGGAAGATTTGGAATGTCTTATTTGTTCCTATTATATCTAGACTGATGTTTTCATTCAAGTCTAAGCATGTTTTGTTTCAGACTTCAGTACGTCGTACTACTTTTGCTTGATATTCAGTTTAATCTTTTTCATTCAAATGTTTTGTCTGGTTATGCTGTAGTACTTGTGCGCATAACTGAATATAGATAGATGGCTTTTATCAGGGATTTATTTTGATGATGGATGCACATTTATTTTGATGGTAAATGCACTCTATACTTTGTTTTTCCATGTAATAGTTGTTGATTGATCTAAATATGAGGTCTCCGTCTAACTAAAGACTGTTTTCAGATCTCCATATATTCGACTATAAAATTGAAGTTGGTGCTTATCTTTTCTAGATTATTGAGATTTAAAGTCAGCACTGCTAAACCATGGGAGATCTAGAATGTGTTGTGTTGTTTCATTAAGTCTAGTCTGATATTTTCATTAAATTCTAAGTATGTTTCTTTCAGTATGTTGTACTACTTTGCTTATAATTCATCTTTTTTATTCGAATTTTGGTATGTTTTGTTTGGATATACTGTACTAATTCACATAACACAATATGGATAGATGGATATTATCAGGGATTCAATTAGATAATGGATGGATTCTGTACTTTGTTTTTTCTTGTAACAATTGTTTATTGATCTCAGTATAAGCTTGTTTATTGATCTCAGTATAAGCTCTAACTGAAGAGTTTTTCAGTTATCATATATTCAATTATAACAATGAAGTTGGTGCATAACTTTCACTGGTTTTTTTATTCACTTTTAACAATTGTGAAGACACAATAGAAAAAAAGGCTCATTATGTTCATATTCCATCTCCAATCCTGTGTTGCTCTGTTCTTCTGTCCAGTCTTGGATTATGATAATATTTTGTTTACTCTTATTGCATTTTTAAATTAGGATGATACAATGATTCACATTAGTTAGCTATTACTTGCCTCTGGAAAATGGTTTGTTTTTGTGTGGAGTCTTGAGTAAAGGGACAAAGCATTGGCCTTTTTGCGATAAATATGAAAGTTTATGTTGCCCACTGTTGTTTGTGTTTTATTGTTATAATTTCCTTGTTTACGTGGGTTTCTTATTCTTTTTTCTGGTATGTGTATTAGCAGTATTGTAACTGTTCTTCACGACATTATGCTTTTACATCTGGTAATAATGGATAACCATTTTTTCACTACATTAGGCTTTAACATCTGGTAATAATGAATAACCATTTAAAGTTTGAACCATTTAAAAGAGTGTGCACTTAAAATGAGATCTTCCAGTAAAGTGGAAAGAACTATTGAAATCGTTATGTGTTTGTTTTTATGGTTCTAATGTTAAAGGTTTCTTGGGTTCAGTTCAACATTGATTTTCAAATTTCAGGATATGCAAGGCAGGTCTTACATTATATATTTCACCAATTGTTTAGGTTGTTGTTTTCTTTCTGATGCCTTTTCATTGTTTGGGATGAGCAATGCTATAGTCGAATTTTGCAGTAGGGTTTTAAAGTTACATTTCATTTTTTCTGGTTCTAATCGAAAGGCTTCCAAGCTCCAAATAAAAAACTTTGCAGTTATATTGAAGTTTTGAGTTGGGGGTGAATCAAAAGTGTCCATTGGCAATTAAAATGGGTTATTTAGAAAAACAACTTGAAACGTTTAACAATACAATGACTGGCCTTTGTTGTCAGCTTGATTGGTGTGGTAGAGGATCAGTTCTTTACTTTCCTTGGTGGGTGAATCAAACTTGCCCATTGGCAATTAAAATGGGTACTTAAAGAAAAACAACTCAAACATCTAGCAATTCAATGAGTGGTCTTTGTTGTTAGCTTAATTGGTGTGGCAGAGGGTCAGACCTTTTCTCTCCTGGGTACTGTGGTGTTGGAAACTTGTGTTCTCATCTGGGATGTAGGGGTCCTGCAGGTGCTGCCAGCTCCAATACTTGTGTCCTCATCTGGGATGCAAGGGTCCTGCAGGTGCTGCAGCTCCCGTTTCGAGCTATCATTGGTCTGGACAGAGACTGCTTTGTTTGATGTTCTCTGGACGTGTAGGGAAGAAGAGAATGAGGGGGATCCGGAGGATGATTAGTCTCCTTTATTCTGTATGAGGGCCTCCTGGATCATTATGGGCTCTACCAACTCGTGTCCTGCTGACGTCACATTGAATGTGAGAAGTATGTGGGGATGCAGAAGCCCTGCAAATTTCTTAGCAAATCTAAGGCGAGAGTGCTGAGCCTTCCTTAAATAATGATGTCACGTATATCACGTGTACTCCTTGGGCTTTGTGCAGATCTTGGCATACTTAGCCATATTAAACTCTTTTTAGTACGCACCATTTTCCACTAGATTCTTGGCCTTCTGTCCTGCAAGTAGGAAGAATATTTTATTGGACTGGCCTGCTGCATACAGTTGCATGTGGAAGCATTTGAAAAGTTTGTGAAAAAATTCTTGTGCGGGTTCTTTTGAGAACCCTTATTTTTTCATGACAAGCATGGAATAGACCTAACTCATTTTTCTTCACTGGGAACGCATGAGTGCTGATCCTGAACAATTTGCTGTATTGCTGACCTGTATACAGTATTACCCTACTTCTCCATGGCTGGGTTTAAATATAGGGTTCATTTTTGGGACAATATTTTGTTATTGAAGATTCTTTCTATTCTCCGTCTTTTACGGGTTCAGTTTGTGGTTTTGGGAGAATCCCCTCTTTTATGATTTTGTGGCATAGGATTGATAATTCTGTATAGTTCTGAGGTCCCTTTTTCAAGGGACTGACCATTGACAGTTGCCAAGTCTTTTTCTCCATTGGGTAATTAAACCCTCTAGTTGACTGGACAGGGTGTAGAACTCCATAAATTATTTGATTGTGTCGATACATGATTTGCTTTATATAATCAGGTTACCTTTGGGTAAGTGCAGTCACTGATGGCTATTTGCTCTGTTCGTTACCGAGAGCATGTATCTAGTCTTATCCACATAAAATAGTCTTATCCACATAAAAGAGACGCTTGGCGTGATGAGTGCACCGAGTTTTCAATCTGGGTTGTCATCCCTTCAAGAGTTCCAATTTGCTTCTATACAACATATTGATGTAGTTGCCCACATATTGTGCTATAACAGGTGAGAAGGGTTGTCACTTGTTACTAATTTATACTTGTCTGCATGAGCTGTAATAATGGCTGTGAATTTACACCATCTGAATTCATCCCCCTTAAAACTGTACCTTTCTTTATTACTAATTTGTACTTGTCTGCATGAACTGTAATGATGGCTGTGAATTTACATCATCTGAATCCATTCCCCTTGAAATTCTACCTTTTTTTCCTGTTGCGCTTGGATGTTTCCCCGTCAAAACCTAATTCCTTCTTTTTCTGTTGCGCTTGTATGTTTCCTCTTCAAAACCTAATTCTTTCTCTTCTGTTGCTCTTGGATGTTGCCCCCTCAAAACCTAACCTTTTCCTTGAGCCAAGATAGTGGAGTTTGGGTTTCAGTCAAACTGATACCTTTGTTTAGCCAGAAGATGTTCATATTCACACTCAAGGTGCTGAATGGAATACCTGATCACGTAATGTGCTGAATAGAATACCTGGAAACACTTCACCTCTTGTATGTTTTAACCCCTCAAAACCTAACCTTTTCCTTGAGCCAAGATAGTGGAGTTTGGGTTTCAGTCAAACTGATACCTTTGTTTAGCCAGAAGATGTTCATATTCACACTCAAGGTGCTGAATGGAATACCTGATCACGTAATGTGCTGAATAGAATACCTGGAAACACTTCACCTCTTGTATGTTTTAACTATTAACTATTTTTCGGCCAAGGGCTCAGAAGTCAAATACTTTTTTTGTTATGATTTTTATTGTATTATCTTATGGAAATCTGGCAATTTAGAAAACAAGTTGTTTTTATGCAATTTTTTGTTTTATTGTGATTTTTGGAAGTTTTTCCGGATGATTTTTCCAGTTCAATTCATTGAAATCACAAATTTGATGGGTAAACCCCTGCACAATAGAAGGACCCTAGGGGTTTTTCAGGGTGCTGAATCCATATATACAGTAAAAACACTGGATTAAATAACACAAATCAAAATTTCACCCCATTTTTTTCATCAGATTCTGGCACTGGCACTGGAAACTCCAAAAAATCACACTAAAAACAATTCTGTTAGAAAATGATAAACCATATTTAAATCTGTTCTATCATAATGAGTCTATTGTTTTATTATTATGAATAATATATATATATTCACGCGTTCTTTTGTGAATTTGCTTCTTACTTATTTCATTTAAAATTTTTAGTACAAAGAGTGACCTCAAAATGGAGATACATACATCTCGAGAAAATGAGAACCACACATCCATACGAGTACTTCCCGAATAAATGCTCTGGCATTCATGAAAACATGACTCGACAAAAGAAAACATGACTCGACAAAAGAAGCATAAAACTATTTACACTATAGAGTAGTGAAAGCATGACCTTGACAAAGAAGAATAAAACTATTTACACTATAGAGTAGTGAAAGCATGACCTTGACAAAAGAAGTTATAAAACTAGTGAAAGCATGAACGGACAAAAGAAGAATAAAACTATTTACGCTATAGAGTAGTATAGAGTAGTTTATTGTGATTATAAATTTATAAATTTGGTTGGAAAATAGTGAAAATTTCGTTATGATGTAGAAATTTTGGGAAATTTGGGTTACAGTTGTCAAATTTCAAGATTTTGGGTTTTTGAGTGAGTTTTTGATGATGCTGAATCCATTACTTATCAAAAACAATTCAAACACTGTACTAATCATTGTTTTGAAAAAAAATCAAACACTCTTATAATCATTTTTCTGAAAAAAATCACTAAATCCCAGCGAAAATAACTTTCCAAGTGAATTTGTCAACTCCTTACCCTTAATCCTAAGTTTTCTCAAAAATTATTCCATTGTAAGCTTCTGCCTTGACAAAGACACCGAAAACCCATCCCCACGTCCTAACAACCACCAGCAAAGCTCAGAAACTAACAACAACCAGCAAAGCTCAGAAACTTGGGGAAGAGAAAAACACTGGCGTGGCCACAGACCTCGAGAGCCACAAGGCATTATAGTGCTGCCTCGTGGAAGCAAACATGCACAATATCTGTGACACTGGAAAGGTGGGGTCGTTCTGCCCTAGCTGTTGTCCACCGTAAGGCCCATGAGATCCTATTTCCTGAGCCAAAATTGCAACCTCCTGCCACTTGTAATGTAGTAGATTCTCTTCTCACTAAAAGGATACGGAAGTCAACGCAGGAAATACAAATCCGCCATTAATTAAAACATAAAGTGAACCCTATAAAAGATCGAAGGCATATGAATCTCCAGGTCATTAATTAAAACATAAAGTGAACCCTATAAAAGATCGAAGGCATATGAATCTCCAGGTCATGACATAGATGTGCATGGGCTATTATCCTGGCCTCTCAACATCTTCCCCGCCTTTTCTATCCACCTGCGCGCGTTCCCTCGAAGGCAGGTGAAACTGTACTAGATCCTGGGTAGGATGTGGGCAGTTCTTATTTCCACCTTTATAGCTTTATAAATGCTATTTGACATGCGAGGGGAATAGCCATCACTCTCTGAGTGACAGCACGTGGAGAGAGAGGGCGAGCGTGGAGAGGGCACTCCATGGCTATTCCCCTCACATGTCAGATAGCATTTATAATGCTATAGATGTGGAAATAAGAACTGCCCCGGATGTGCAGGCTTTTGAAACCATACACTAGGTAGGCACCTCTGTTCTTCCCACTTTTGGGGGCAATATTTGAAATATCATTTTCATAAATAGTAAAGCAATTCTAAAGCATGCAATTTGTTGTGTGTTTGGAGATTGGTGGCTGCCTTGAACATACTTGATTTGGGCGAGCGTGGAGAGGGCACTCCATGGCTATTCCTCTCGCATGTCAGATAGCATTTATATTGCTATAGAGGTGGAAATAGGAACTGCCCAGGATGTGCAGGCTTTTGAAACCATACACTAAGGTAGGCACCTCTGTTCTTCCCACTTTTGGGGGCAATATTTGAAATATCATTTTCATAAATAGTAAAGCAATTCTCAAGCATGCAATTTGTTGTGTGTTTGGAGATTGCTGGCTGCCTTGAACATACTTGATTTGTTCGATAGTAGGAAAATTGTGTTTTGTGTTTGGAGATTGTTAGCTGCCTTGATCATAGTTTCAATCAGGAGTTATTGATTTTATGGATGTTTTTTTTTTTCTATATAATACTACCTAATCACTCACGGGGATTTGAACTGGTGACCTATGGCAAGGAGTGTCTTAATAGTACACTCATTCACCATCAATCTAAAGCCCCGTGAGCTGATTTTATGGATGTTATTATTAATTTATTGTCCTTGTATGTAATATTTTTAATATTTTTATTTACTTGTAAATTTTTTCATTCACATTTTAAAAATTTGGGTAGGGAGGACCATTTGGGAAAAGAATTTGGCTTCTCTTATTTTGAGAAAGTAAGAGTGGAGTTAGTGAAGTTAAGGGTGAGATTGTTACTACTGTGAAAATGACATATTATATGCTCATTTAAGAGCTTGCTATTGTGAAAATGTCATATTATATGCTCATTTAAAAGTTTTACATAGATTACGGAAAGTTTGACATTATTTTATAGGATTTGAATGTGTGAAAAGAATAACAACTGTTTTACTTTAGCTAAATCTAATTTATAATTTCTTATTGATTTTTTTTTTAACTGATTTTATTTTAACGATTGATCAATGATTAATCACAATAAAATCAACTAAACTTTTGCATTATAATCTTTTAATTAAATATATATAATATAATCTTGTTAATTGATCAAAATGTTGAGCACTTTGATACATTAAAGATCAACTAAGATTTGTAAAATTAGGTAAAAAGTCTAATTGAATGTATATATTATAAGCTTGTTCAATGATCAAAACCTTGAGCACCTTGATAAATTAAAGATCAGCCGGGCTTTGTTAAATTATGTAAAAAGTATTCGGTTGATGAGGATTTATCATTCTTGGCTCAGATGGTAAGATTATCGAAGTTTGATATCATAAATTTTATACACATTATTCATTATAAAATGACAATTATAATAAATTCTCTGCACATGGTGTATCATATCATAAATTCTATACTCATTATTCATTATAAAATGACAATTATAATAAATTCTTAACATCTCAACACATTGTGTGTATCGTAAAATAAACAATTGAAGCATGCCTCTCCAAACTGCCATTAAAAAAAATAAAGACCATATCTGTTTTGTAAATCTATTTATTATTATTAGACTAACATTTCATTTTTAATAGAAGCAAATTAAATATGGCATGTATAAACCACATCATAGTCAATTTTAATGGAATATGGAATCTGAGAAGTTTACTGAGCAAATCAAAACAAAATTAACACATTATGTTTATCTTCAACATATTCTATAAGAGGGCTATATTAATGATAAATGAAAGTCCATAACACTTGATCTTAACTCTAGCAGCTCCTCACTGACCAAATTATATCAAAATTAACACATTATGTTTATCTTCAACATATTCTATAAGAAGTGCTATATTAATGATAAATGAAAGTCTATAACACTTGATTTTAACTCCGGCAGATCTATATAATTGTGGAGTTTTGACCCCTTTTGGAGCTTGATAAATCTGTAGTTAAAATGAATCTAATGGTTTTAAGTATTAATAATAAAAATTATAATTTAATATTTAATTACTATTATTTTTATGGAAATTTAACCAAGTCAAAATATTATTATGGATTTAATTATTTATATTTTTTATATAGTTTCGTATACCCAAAATGTTTAATTATATTTTATTTTTTTTTTACTTTTATTTTTTATGGAATTTAACCAAGTCAAAATATTTTGATAACATAACATAACAAGTTTACATTTTCCAAACTGGGTTAGAGAGTGTCTCTTTCATGCAAAAATGTAATAAAAAATAAATAATATAATATAATTTTTTAATTGAGAATGAGAGATGGTTTTTGGGCATATGGTATTGATGAGCTATGGTATTAAGTCACCATATTATAACAAAGCTCATTTACAAGTTAATAAAATCCATGGGAAAATAAGGGTGAACATCCATGATTAAAAACATTATTATATTCGTAAGTATTAAGTTTTTATGTGTTTATTAATGAAAGTTAAACATGGTTACAAAATTATTGTTTTAATTTATATGGTGAAATGGATTTTAATTTATAGCTATTATTTATATCTCATATGATTTAATGTGATAAAGGGTTTAGATATATCTTAAAAGTAATTATAAAATATTTTGATTGTGAAATGATAGATGGTTTTTGGGCATGTGGTATTAGTGAGTTATGGTATTGGCTCATGGTATTATAACAAAGTCTATTTACAAGTCAATAATATCAATGGTAAAGTGGGCATGATTATCCATGGTTAAAAATATTATTATATTGTAAGTTTATTGTAAGTCTTGAATGTTTTTATGTGATTATTAATTAAATTTACATATGATTAGATAATCATTATTTTAATTTATAATGTAAATGGATATTAATTCATAGCTACTATTTATATGTTATATATTTTAATGTGATATGTATACTATGATTTTCTTATATCTAAAAAGTTATTCATAATTTTATGGATGAAAAAATTACAACATAAAAAATGGATTTTTTTTTTCCTTAACATTTTAGGACAATGCAACATCTAGCCCATACTGGGTTCTATATTAGTTTTAACATTCATATTTATGTTTACATATTTTTTTTTTTTTTTTTTTTTTTTTTTTTTTTTTTTTCTTTTTTTTTTTTTTATTTACGTTTTATAAATTCAACATATTGTGTTGATATGTAAAAATGTTGACAAACTTTCTTACATTTCACCTATACATCTACCCTATATTGGAGTGTAGAGTGCTCCTAATAACATGGCTTTTTCTTTGAAAATGTTGGAAATGGGTGCAAGTATCGCTTATGGGTGCGAGTAGTATTTTTCTTTGAAAATGTTGGAAATGAGTGCAAGTATCACTTTTGGAAATGGGTGCAAGTATTGATTTCGAAAGTGTTGAAGTTTATTGAAATAACACGGTTAATAGAGGCATAGTGGTTTTCATAAATTTTCTTATGAGTTGATTCTCTTAATTTTATTGTGTATGGAGTATAAGTAGAATTTGTATGGTTTTATGGTAGGATACATTACTCTAGTGAAAATAATTGTATTTTATTAGTTGGATTGTTACTCAAATTTGTAAAAAATGTGGAAAGGCTCGGTTACTAAAGTGTTCTTTACGATTGTATTTTATATTTTAAAAAATGACATTGTTTTAGACATTGATTACATAACAAAATGCAAAATATAAACATTCAATTTTAGTTCATTGGTATGCATTGGTTTAATTAGAGCCATTGAAAGTACATATACACCCTAATGCCTTATTCCTCTTTGCTTCTCACTCCTTTTTGAATTTCCTCTATTGTGAGAGGTGTAGGATAGGGCAAGAGCTTAGATTTTTGATAGGTACTATCATTGTATATGAGGTGGTTCCAATTAGGATTTCTTATTTTAATATACTTTCTTGCAATGTTTTCCATTGTCTTTAGTATGGACACTTGATTTACGAGCTCCTTCCTTTTTGAATCTTTGTCCCCATTCATTGCTTTGTGAAGCAAATAATTTATTTGACCAATCTCATTTTTGGGAAGGAGAGTTTCCACGATATGTTATTCTCTAGCTTCCTTGCCCCCCTGGAATATCTCAAATTTAGATTTGAACGTCTAGAAGGAGGAGCACTAAATCTTCTATGTTTAACACTTTTAATGCAAATAATTTATTTGATCCATCTCATTTTTGGGAAGGACAGTTTCCATGATATGTCATTCTCTAGCCTCGTTCCCCTTGGAATATCTCAAATCTAGATTTTGAATGTCTAGAAGGGAGAGCATTGAATATTCTTATTTCACACTTTTTCAATGCATTTTGAGCTTTAAAGGATTGCATTTTTCTTCTCTATTCATGTTGATGGTAAATTTTCTATTTGGTTGGAGTCCTTAATATCTAGATTCATTGTCGGGAGTCCTTGTTTTTATGCATTTCTTGGGTGGTGACGGGGGAAGGGAAGGGAGAGGGCAATATTTTTATTCAATCTTCATTTAATGGAAAATTTATAATTTTTTTTCTGCTTTCCAACTTCATTTAATGGTAGAGAAAAAATTGCAAATTTGTTTAGACTTGAATTAGCTTTTCCATCATTAATAGTGTGAGGACTAGCTTGGGTTGTCTTCCTTGTGTGTTTAAAGCTTTCAAATATTTTTGATATTCTTCTTCTACTTTATTATAGAATGAATTTTTCTTGGACAATTACTAACTTGGAGTTGTCTTCTTTATACATTTAAAGCTTTCAAAGCTTTTGAAATAATTTTCCTTTCTTGGACAATTTTTGTTGAAGTGCCCATATTTATGACAACAATTGCACTAAAGGTTAGTTGTTCATAATCCAATGATTACATGTTGATCCAATGGTCAATTTGAAGTTCTATTGCCTTGGGGAGGCCTTGAAGATTAATTTCAACACAATGCAAGCATGTGTATACATTGTGAATTTTGGTTTTATTATTTTTACATTTTTCACTAGCTTCTTGTTGATTGCATTATGTTCGTTCGTGTTTAGGGAATATTTTAGAGTCTAACCATAGCCAATTGATAAGACAATTCAATAATGGGAGAGCTCGTGAACCATGGCAGTCTAGGGTTTCTGACAAACCCTACCACAGCATGAGTACATGTGCGACAGGCCTCTAGTGCAGCGACGTAATCTCTCGAGCGCTGGTTCAGACGCACTGACGGAGTCTACGTAATGAATATTCATATGGGGAAGGCCACAGGGCCTCCACCTACAGGCAACAACGATAGCCGAAATCCCAACTGGAATATCAATGAAAATGAAAAGCCATTGTCCGGAACAATGGTACAACCGCATAATCAATTCGCCCAGCAGCAGGAGGCGGAAGATTTGAACAAAGGGCAGGGGAAGACCTCCACGAGAAATGCAGAACCCATGAAGGCGACATCATCCACATGTAAGCCCATAGCAGTAGATCGACCCAAGATTGACTTACCAAGCCATCAAATCAACGCCCAAATACAGTTTATGAAGGATCATGCGCTTAGAGGTAAATTCATTGTTTCTGGCCAACCGAGAAAGCCCGCAGGGATGGATTACTTCAAAATGGAAACCAAAAGGACATGTTACCCTACAGCTAGGGCCAAAAGGTTTCTTCAATGCTATATTCAATTGCATTGAAAACATGAATAGAATCTTAGACGACGACCCTTATTTCTTCAATACCGCGGGTCTGTATTTAAGGGATTGGATTAAAAGATTTAATCCAGATAAAGAGGACTTCAGTTGGGCGCTAGTTTGGATTCGAATGTACTTTGCCTCTGGAATATTGGGATGAAGAATCGCTAAAATCCATTGGCAATGGACTAGGAGAAATCATAAAGATTGCAAAGGAAACAAAGCTCCGAAGGTACACCTCGTATGCTTGCATCTGCATTTACATGCGGCTCGGCAAAGCCCTCACAGATTCGGTAAGCCTTCTTCATGATGATTTTGAATGGATTCAACCCATAGATTATGAACATGTGCCCTTCAGATGAAGAAAATGCCATGCTCATGGCCATCTATTCCGCGACTGTCCATTAAACTCTTCCCCCAAAACCAGTGATAACTCAGAGAAGTTTGACTCTGAAGGATTCACCAAGGTCACCAATCGAAAGAAGCATGCCAAAAATCCCCCACCTGTCCTCAAAAACCCCTTGCCCACTTCCTCTGTACCCTCCACTAGTAATACCTTTGATATTTTGTCACAACATTCCATGCCTGAAGCAGATCAGTCCAAACCTATTGAACCATCCACCATGCCATCCATCTCACCTCAACTTAATGAGTCTAGTATACCTTTGCATGATCAGAAAATTGATCAAAAGAGAGCAACCTCTCCATCCATCCCCATCCAGGAGACAGATATAGTCCTATGGCAGGCAGAAGGAGTGGACATCGACAACTTTTTATTAGATCCAGCCAAGACAACTAATTCAATGCTTGAGAGCAGCCAACATAGCCACATGGACGAGGAACTAGAGAGATTTGACCTCGGAGACCTACACATCTTAGGTCTTGAACAAGCTTGCAGAAAGAAAGAGTTTGACAAAATTCCGGATAGGGAGCTCGAAAATTTGGAAGTAGTCCTTTCAAGAGTGCATCAACAGAGAACCTTAGGCATACAACCAGGCAACAACTGGGATGGGAAAAATATCCACAAAGATAGCAAGAAAAGGGGAAGAAAGACATATCTGCAAAGAACCATCATCATTGGGGAAATGTTGGTGGAGTTAGGAAGATATTCCAAGTTAACTAAGTACTATAGGTCGTTACCCACTGGTCAGCCATGAAGCTCATCTCATTGAATTTAAGAGGGCTCAACAACCCTGGGAAATACAGAATGATAAAAAACACGATACAACATGAAAAACCATAAATTTTCTTCATGGAAGAAACAAAATGCAACAGTGATACAATGGGTTCTACTCTAACCAGAGCTTGGCCAGGGTGTCACTTAGTTGCGGTGGATCCTTCTGGTGCCTCGGGAGGACTCGCCATCGCATGGAATACGCATGCTATCTTACGCACATAATTTCATGCCTCCCATCATCTCATACATGCCACTTTCCATATCATAGGAACTAATATACATGGTCATCTGTCAAATGTATATTTTCCTCAGGACTCATTGCAAAAGATTGCGCTGCTAAACACATTGGAAGCTCTCAATTCCACCAGAACACACCCACTATGGAACACAGGTGGGGATTTAAAAATGATTACTAAACTGGAAGAGAAAAAAGGAGGCAGAGTCAAAATGGACAATGAAAGCAGCCGCTTCAGAGACTACATACAAAACAACTGGCTAATAGATTTACCATTCAATAATGGAATCTATACTTGGAATAACAAAAGGTCAAGATCCCAACAAATTGCATCTCGGCTAGATAGATTTCTCATTTCAGACAACGCCATTCACCTGGGTGGAGACATCACAACCTCAATCTTGCCTCTGTAAGGCTCAGACCATTGGCCCATTTCACTTCAGTGGCAAAGGTAGGGAGACTCTACCAGAAGGCCTTTTCGATTTGAAGTTTTTTGGCTCTCCCTTCCAGACTTCAAAAATATAGTCAAAACAACTTGGGAAAATTTCACTCCTCTTGAAGGATGAATCATGTATCAATTCCAACAACGACTAAAGAATCTCAAACGGAAAATCAAGCAATGGAATCATTCCACCTTTGGAAATATTTTTCAAGCTAAAAAAACACTTGAGCAAAGCATGATTGAGCTCCAGCAGAGAATTATCGAGGAAGGGAGAACCGAAACACTAGAAAATTAAGAACAAGATCTTCCTACTCAGCTAGAAGACAAAAGGAAGAAAGAGGAGGTACTTTAGAAACAAAAATCGAGAATCAGATGGTTAAAAGAGGGGGAAAGGAATACCAAATTCTTTCATCGCACCACCATCCAAAGACGAATGCATAATAACATTGAACAACTTCAGAATCAACAGGGAGAAAGAATGGAGGAACATGATGACAGTGAGAGAGAACTCCTCACCATTTTAAATATGTACATCAAGAGCCTCAAGTAAACAGGCAACCGACCATAAACAAAATTCTTCAGCATGTGCCAAAAATTATATCAGAAGAGCACAATCAGCTATTACTTTGACCGGTCACTCTTTTGGAAGTCGAATCAACAATAGCTCAACGGAAAGATGGGGAATCCCCTGGACCTGATGGATTTACCTCCAACTTTTTCCATCACTTCTGGGATCTCATCAACTTAGAGGATTGGAAAGTTGTGGAAGAATCTCGAACTATGCACTGGTTTCTTCCGTCTCTAAATGCAACATTCATAGCTCTCATCCCCAAAGAAGACCAACCAGATACTCCGGAGAAGTTCAAGACCATAACACTCTACAATGTTATATACAAAATCATCTCGAAAGTCATCACCAACAGACTCAAGCCACTGCTCCCCATACTCATCTTGCAAGAACAATTAGGATATGTGGAGGGACGTCAAATCCTAGATGGCATAATTCTGACACATGAGATCATTCACTCCCTAAAGCACAACAAACAGGAAGGTATGCTTCTCAAAATGGGCTTATCTAAAGCATTTGACAAATTAAGCTGGATATATATAAAACAAATGCTTACAGCCTTCGGCTTTAGCCCAACCTGGGTCAGATGGGTTATGAATCTCACATCATCCACCTTTTTCTCCATCTTGGTAAATGGCATCCCCTCTCGCCCCTTCTCCCCCTCTAGAGGCATTCATCAAGGTGATCCCCTCTCCCCTTTTCTTTTTGTCCTCATGGCAGAAGGCTTAGGTCATCTTATAAAGCATGCTCTTCATTCTCAAAACCTTAGAGGCATTTCTGTCCACGGAACCTCTGCCATCACTCATCAACAATTCATGGATGATAATATGTTGTTTGGGCACCCTTTAGTCCAAGAAGCTCATACACTCAAATCCTTGTTAGATACCTTCTCTGAGGCTTTAGGAACTACCATTAACACTGGTAAGTCTCAAATCTTCTTCTTTCATACTCCCTCAGTACACAAAGAAATATAGCTAGAATCCTAGGTTTTACTGTCGCTAATTTTCCCTCCAAATACTTGGGTGCATCATTGATCGACTCTGCTATAAAGCACAAATCCTAGCATCTACTCCTAGAAAAACTTGAAGGCCGCCTATCTTTATGGCCTTATAGAGCCCTCAATATGGCAAGCCGGCTTGTTCTTGTCAAAGCAGTACTAAAAACTATGCCTCAATACCTTTTCTCTATTCTCACAGCGCCGAAGTGGGTGCTCAAAAAGATCAAGGACATACAACGCAAATTTCTATGGGGATCATCAGGGAAAAATCGTAAATGGGCCCTAGTGAAATGGTCAACAATTTGCACACCCAAAAAGCAGGGAGGCCTTGGATTACGGAATCCTCAACATAGTAATGCAAAGACGGGGGCAAGACTATGGTGGAAATGGTTATCAGCTCCACACACACCATGGGCCAAATTATGGGTTGCAAAATATGAAAATAATCAACCGCCGGAAGAGCTTATCAGACTCACAAATAATGATGTAGGCTCTCTAATCGGGCAATGATACAACAACATAGTTTTTGGGAGATTAGAGACAGTGGCATTGCCCGATTTTGGGTTGACTCATGGCAACAACGACCCAAATTATTAGAAGTCATCCAACCCCAAAATCTTGAGGAATATGATATGCATCAGAATGAAAAAGTCTCTCAGCACTGGATTCAACATATCAATCAGGGATACAGGCAGTGGAAAAAAGCAGAACAGATCATTCATCAAGAAACGAAGGATTCTACAAAGCAATGAACATAGAGCTCAACAATAGTAAAATCAGATATTCAGACAAAAAAGACATTTTATGATGGGGATACACCCCGTAGGGAATTTTCTCAACTAAGGAGGCATATGGGTTGATGATTCACACTCAAGAACCCGTGGACCCAGTCTGGGAACATATGTGGACCCCTAGAATATGGCCCAAAGTATCTACTTTCATATAGATTCTTTGTCATAGAAGAATTATCACATGGGATAATCTCATTAAAAGAGGGTTCCAAGGACCCTCATACTGCCCCAATTGCAATCAACAAAGTGAAACCATTCAACACCTCATAGATTCATGCAACTTGGCCAACAAATTATGGGAAAAACTTAGCTTCAGGTGTCAATGAACCTGCAGAATTTCAGGGGACATTATCAACACCATCCATATTTGGGACTCCGCTCCCTACAATAGCAAGCTACTAAATTCTCTATGGCAAATCCTTCCGAGTCTGCTTCTACAGACAATTTGGAAGGAAAGAAATAAGCGAATCTTTAAGAATCAATGCACTCCCCTGGACATCATTTGGAGCAATTTATGCCAGAATATTCAAGAAATCTTGGCTCTCCAGAAATCGCAGGCAGATGATCCTCCCACTGAGGCACAGGAACAAAATATTTGGGAGAATTGGAATATTTGGGTTTCACCGGTTCATGATGATCTCAATATCTCTACCACCACTTTGTTGGCATTATGGCACAGGTGTTGTCCTTGATGGCAACTCTCTTTGGTAACAGATCTCAGTTCAGCCACTCAGAGAGAAGAAAAAGACATATACGTAGGTTCATCTAAACAAAGACGCGTATACACGCGAGTTATACGTTGAAAAAGCACGTATATGTTGGGGATCATACTTTTGGTCCATGGTAGTTAGTCCTTGGGAGTTGAACCTATGTTTTGAACCATGGCGTCTCGAAAGATGTGTTGATCCCTAGTTTTGGGTTCATGGTATTGAAATGTTATGGTTTTGGACCATGGTATTGAGGAAGGCCTAAGACTATAAAAGAGGAAGGAGATCATGTGAAAAAGGATCATCCGCTTTATTATTGAATATCTGATAAAGTGCTAGAGCTGGTATATTGGTAATTGGGTTGTGATGCAGATCTGGATCTGAATGAAGGAGGAACCTTAGCGCAAAAGAAGGATAAGATCTATTCATGGGTCATAATCTTTAAGCTTGAATGATAGTATCTTTGTATGATTTTGGTCTGCTAGATGTGGCGCTTACTTGATCTATAAGTCTGATAATCTGGGTTAATTAGTGATTGAATATCTGAAAGAGTGAATTATCCTTTATAGATCTATATGCAGGTTCAGTGAAGCTAAGCTGCATATACACGCAGGTTAAGAGAAGTAAAGAAGCGTATACGCAGTTTGTTCCATACGCAGAAGCGTATGCACGCAGGTTTCAAGCTGTTAAAGTAGCGTATATATTTTGAATTGTGATCTTGCTGCTTCTATTTATTACTACTGTGTTCTGGGTTCAGTTTTCTAGTGTATGGTTTCTGGTACTGTGATTGGGTACAGCTGTCAGAGAGTATTTACTTGAGTCAGATTTAATTGGTGAAAAGGAGATTGGTTGATGGTGAAATTCTTAATGATTGATTGATGTTCATGGATCCAGTCTGAAAATTTATGAAATGTGGTCCCAGGAAGAAAGAGAAGGTTGTAGCCTTCTGTAGGCCAGCACCTATGTACTAGTATCTTGGCTAGTGCAAGAGCTAAAGGGGGTTGTAGCTCCCTTCCAGGAGAAGCTGGAAAATGAAAGAGAGTTGTTTTGTAGCTCTCTGCAGTTGCCCAGCCTGCGATACTTGTAACGGGACTCGGCCAGTACATTGTACAACACGCTTGTTTCTATAAAGGAAGATATGAGACGAATTGCAGCAGGTGGTTTTCCCACATTGGGTTCACCTTATTCTTGTGTTCTCTGGGTGTCGATGTCTTATAATGCTTCTATTTATATATTCTCTGGTTACTAGTTATTTCGATTTCTGCTCACAGATTAACAATCATTCATCAGAAAGTTAAAGTAATTTAAAGTTTGCTTTGTTTATTGCGGTTTCCTTCTGAATAGTTGCGTATATACGCGGGTTTAATTAACTGAAGAAGCGTGTACAATTTGGTTTTAGAAAAGGAATATTTGACCTGATAATACTGATTCACCCCCCCCTCCCCTCTCAGTATTATTTCCAACATTGTGGCCATGAGAACTTTAGATAGCCGCACTTATACAAAAATTATCCAGAGTTCGCCTCCACGTACTAGATGCTAGTAGATGGCAAGAAAGTTCCTAATTTCCACCTCTAGGATGCATTAATATGCTACTTGATCCACCTTTGTGTTCCTTCAAGCAAGTGTGCTAGGGAAATTTGGGAGGTGCACTACATTTGGGTCACAAGACATTTTGGTGTAGAGAAAATTGTGGTCATGCTACAAAATTAATTTTATTAGCTGAAACTAGGACAAAATGTTGGAAAATATATCAAATCCTGCACTACCTGCACCATCACCAAGCCAACCATTAAGAAACAAGGCCTATACACTCCCCTTCCTACTCCCAACTAGCCTTGGGAATCCATCTCCATGGACTATTTGTATGGAATCCCTTCTACCAAGCATGGTAATGACTATGTATTTGTGGTTGTGGACAGATTTTCTAAGATGGCTATATTGGTGGTTTGCAAGAAGAGTATCACAATAGAGGACATGATCAAACTCTTCTTTGAATGAGTGTGGG
>APFE030595630.1:0-22420 GCA_000404065.3 Pinus taeda
AGACAACCACCCATCAGCATAATGTTACAGTTCATTCAGATTTAGTACCAAATAAAGCAGCAGTTGTACATGCAGATGTAGAAGTTCAGTCTGCACTTCCCAAGCCCATCATCAGACCTTGGGAACAGCTTGTCCACAACAAGCACAAAACCGGTCTTGGATATGACAAGGACTTGTCCTTTCATATTCCAAACTACTCAAAATCCATTCAGTTTCGGAGTGCTGAATTCATTTATGACAGTTCACCTGCTCCTCATGACAGTTCACCTCCCGCTGTTCCAGACTCTTCTCCTCTTCCACAGCAACAACAACAAGAGATCGTGAAATGCCAACACTGTGACCGAGTTGGCCATCTGAAAGATCACTGTTTTGATCTTCATCCATGTAAGCATTGTCATAAAACCAGTCATTCTTCAAACAGATGCTTCAGAAACAAACGTCCTGCAAGAACAAAGATTCATCTTGGATGGATCGCTTCTTGGCAATGGGCATCAACAGCCAAGAAGATATTTCAAACACATGTCAGAACTTGTTCCAGAATATTGAACAGTCTTGCAGTTGAGTTTTCTCCATCTTCTCACCTTGTATCTGACAGGGGGGGAAAGGATGGTCATCTACAAGCTTCAAAGCCACATCAAGCGAGCCTGAGCCACAACCTGCCACACCAGTTTCAGAGTTGTAGCCAAAGACATAGATGTCCATGAACATGCCTTCAGTAGACAATCTGTAACACTTCCTCTAGCAGAAGACTTCAGCTTCTTTCCAGCTTTGGAAGAGTTCCGGGAACAAAATTGAGAACACTTCCTCTAGCAGAAGTCTCCAGCTTCTTGCCAGTTTTGGAAAAGTTCCAGGAATTGCATAAGCATTCCAGAGTTGTTGGTCATCCTTAAACCATCACAGGTTGAGACTTCCCTTTTCAGGTTGAAGTTTTACCTTTTATGCGGGGTGAGACCTCCCTTTTATGGTTGAAGGTTTCCCTCTTTAAAACAATAGGACCACTTCCTCTAGCAGAAGACTCTAGCTTCTTGCCAGTTTTGGAAGAGTTCTGGGAACTGCACTAAGCGTTCCACTGTTGGTGGCCATCCTTAAACCACCGCCCTTTATACCAACATTTCAGAGAGCACATACAGCCTAGTGCTGCCATGTATTTTTGCACATTTTGTATTACAGCTCTTTTCTTGGACTCATACATAACCCTTCGGATTAAGGGGGGGAATGTTGGACACCTAATCCTAAATGGTTAGTGTGGAAGCCGAATGGACAAAGCAGTCCAAGAGACCTTGGGATGTGAATCCCAACGGTCACCAAATGTACCATAAATATACATCATTTGTGAATAAAAAATGTACTGCATGATTTATCTTTCTTATTGTTTTCGCTCACCATGTGTGTTTAACAATTTTCACTTTACTCTTTCATTTACATGAATGCCATATTTACATTAATTTCGTATAAAATTTTCCCTTTTATTTTCTCTAATAAATTCATGGCATCCGTGAATTTCATTTTATCTATGTTGTAAAATCATTTTAAACTTATTTCATTTCACCAACTTGGTCTTCCATCTATGAATTTCTTGTAAAATGTAGTTTCATCTTATCTTTGCATTCGACTTCCCATCCACATAGCATTTATTTCATAATCGTATCAAATTCCATTATGTCCACATTTATAAAAGTGAAAACAATAAAAATATAGTTCATGGCTTTTGGAGGGGGTAGTAGTAAGTGTTTTAGGAAGGGGAGTGCGAAATTACAAGGTGGTGCCATTAAAACTGTCCACATTTATAAAAGTCAAAACAATAACAATATAGTTCATGGCTTTCAGAGGGGGTAGTAGTAAGTGTTTTAGGAAGGGGAGTGCGAAATTACAAGGTGGTGCCATTAAAACTGCTTTTTGGACCCCCCACTTAATTAAATGTTGGAAGAGCTAGGGCATCGAAAAAGTATTTTTAATCCTTGGATTAATGTGCCCATATCTCGAGGCATGGGAAAAAGGGGGGTTTTAAACTTATGAGTGCGGGGTGGACCATAAGTTTACCTTCTCACTTTGTTTGCAATTAGGATCGGATTTTTATAATATAATTTTAATTTAAAGTAAATATTTCCATAAAAATATATAACTATATTTTTATAAAAATAATATATTTTAAATTAAAATTAAAATATATATAAAGAATAAACCATTCAAAAGCATAGTAATTATATCTCTTAGCATATAGCCCAGAAGGAAAGTGGCAATTTCTCACTGAATTTTCTTTTAATTTTCAGTGTGCCAAAATATGTTACAACATCGGCTCTAATGGGGACTGCTTCCCCTGCAGGATGTAGATAATTAGTAGACCAAATGCCTTATGTGTTGGCCATGGAGTCATACCATAAAATCATTGATCATTGATCAGCCATCATGTAATGGATAGCCAATCCCCATCATCCAGCTACTGCATATTAAACCATAGCTTGAAGATATTTAGCCATAGTCAACCATAGTCTACTAATCCTTCCTATTGAAGATAAGGGTGTCAACTAGCACAATTTCATTACTAAATGTGGTTGATATACACTAATTAGTTCCATTTTTTTTACCTTTTATATGCAAAGTGACATATAAAATGTATTAGATAATCTTGTGTCAACCATATTTACTAATGTTAGTCCAATGTATTCATTATTTTCTCTCATATTTATTCCCACGGCAAATAACTTCCTATCTACATATATCCCAACATCATCAATATGTTTCTACAACTAACTTCATTGGATGTTGTGATTGTCAAATTCATTTACATTTATTGGATAAATGAAGAATTAAAGGGGATTATTACATAAATGAAGGATTTGGATATGAATTATAGGCCTATGTCTCAATTGAATTAATTAAAATGTGGTGAATTTTTTTTATATGGTGTTGATATCAATTTCTTACTGTAATTAATTAATAAAATATAGATTGTAGAGGTATTTCTCATTTCAAGTAATGAATATTTGATGTTCTTTCAATATTAAGGTAGCATTGTTCCTTCATGGAAGGATGTGTGATTAGAGAAACTATGTTTTTGTACTCTATTTAAAAGATTATTGTGGGAATAACATCGTAATGGTACTAAAGTCAAAGATCATTCATTTTTGAAAGGTGTAGAGAATGACAAAGAGAAGAGTTGGTAGGATCTTTATTTAAGATACAATGAAAAATAATTACATTAGTGAAGGAATGGTTAATGAATTGTGGATGAATGAGAGGGAATGAGGTGGCTGCAAAAACTTTAGAAGGGAAAAGTGAACTGGAGGACAAAATATTAGAGATTGGAGAGAGGAAGTAGGGGACTACAAAAAAATGAAGAAGAGGAAAGTGGACCAAAGAAGAAAGGATTGGAGATAATCGATTAGAGGGGATTGGTGTTTCCTATAGATTGGTGCGTACAAAGTAGTAGAGAGGATTGGTGTCTCCTATAGGTTAGTACCTATAGGTTAGTACCTATAAATTAGTAGAGGGGATTGTTATTTATTGTAGGCTAATACATAGATGGATTGAGAGCATTGGTGTACCCTATGTTTTGGTTCCTACAAATATTGTAAGAGTAGGCTGGTTCCCTCAAAGAAAAATCAATCCAAAGAAGTTTTTCATTTCTTCCTTGATAGGTTTCCACATATATCCTATGATCCATGTTCTACCTCCAACTTTTTTTTAATTGAAAATTGTATTATATTGATCTAACCCACCTCCCCTCTTAGTATTATTGCAAATCCAACAATTTGATGAAGTATGATGTTAGATATTACCTTATGGTGATGAAAATTCAATACTACCTTAATTTTTGCTAAATATAATTTTATACCTTTAAATGAAGTATGATGTCGTCAACTAACATCATTAATTTTTTTCATTATTAACTACTATGTGGCATTCCTTACATCTCATTAACAATTTATGTACATTAGCCAAAGCTACATCAAATTCATCACCATAAGTTGTAAAATTGTCCACGTAAATTTCCACATATTCATGGATGAAGTAAGAAAATATTCCAATTACTTCTTGTTGGAAAGTTGTAGGAATAAAGTAGGAAGATGTCACTAAGGGACATATCAACATGGTTTTGTCACAATCCTCGGGAGCGATTTGAATTTGGTTATATTTGCTAAATCTATTGAGGGTAGAGAAATATTTCCCCCACGCTAAGGTATCCAACACTTGGTCGATGAATGGGGATAGGAAGTGAACCTTATGAGTCAACTTGTTAAGTTATCTATAATCTACACAAATTCTTCACTTGCAATTGTTTTTGGGTACAACGACAAGAGGGGAGACTCATTGGCTATTAGAAATAAGGTAGATAAATCATGTTGAAAGCAACTTCCACAATTGCTCTTTGATGAGCTCGATTCATTCATCAATGAGGTCTAATCTTCCTCATGCATGTTAGATGTCAACTAGCACATATACATTATTAAAAGTGATTGTTATGCGCGATCAATTTTTTCAAGATGAAAAATTTCACATCATGGCCATGAAAAAAATGATCATACTATGTGATGAAAAGAATAATTCTTCATGCAAAGAAAAAAATCAACAATATCAACCATTTACAAACATGTAACCATAGTCACCCATAGTCAACCATTTCTTTCATGGTATATTAATAAAATATTTGATATACTTTATTAAATATATATGGAATACTCTATTAAAACCATCCATCTATAAATATATATGGACTGCTCTATCAATATAATTATGTTAACGATAAAATGATAAAATTTCACTCCAAATAGGTAAATCCCTTGATTTGATGTGTATTGTCCATCAATTTAAAAATAAATAAACTATATTAATACATTCAAGATATAATCCTGACTCGACTATAAATTATATATTCAAATATATCATCATAAAATGCATCATATGGTAACATGAATTTATACAGTGCTGATATCAGTTTCTCATTTGAACTAATTAAAGGCCGACGTTCTTACAAAATGCAACGTTGTGTCCCTCTTGAATGTGAATGGACGTGATTGTGTCTATAGTTTTCGATTATAAAGGGATATCGTGGGCATAGCAATACGTCAATTAAATCGAATATCCTCTACTTACCAAAGGTGTCTAGAACGATTGAGCGCAGAATCAGTAGCAAAAGTGTAAGGGCGGAGAAGAACTGGTATTACGGTAGAGATGGAGCAAGGGTTCGACATTTTATACAACCGTTTCTTAAGGTTGGCAAAGATCTTGGAAGGGTTTTCAGAAGCCGAACTGTTTGTTGCAGACGACCACGCTGACACTTACACTATTGGTTACAACATTGCCCTAAAAAACCCTTCTCAAAGGCAACAACTGTATGATAGATACAAGGACTGGTTACAAGAATGCCTAGTGGGTGTCATTTTACCAGATCTCAGGAATAAGGATGGAGAGGTGATGTTGAAACAACTTGTCAAACGCTGGGAAAACTATAAGGTGATCGTACACTGGCTTTCAAAGTGGTTCAGTTATTTGGATCGTTACTTTGTTAAAATGAACTATTTGACTCCTCTCAGAGATGCAGGGTTCATGTGTTTCCGGCAGCATGTGTACCATGAAATCAAGGCTACTGCAAGGAATGCAGTGCTGGCGCTCATTCACAGTGATCGTGAGGGAGAACGAATTGCAGATTGGTCTTTGCTGAAAAACGTTTTAAACTTTTTCGTGGACATTGGAATGGACGATGCAGGAGTGGGTTTGTACGAGAACGATTTTGAAGCACAGATGTTGGAAGATACTCGAAATTATTACTCCACAAAGGCTGCTTTATGGATTTCACTCTTCTCTTTTCCTGACTTTCTCAAAAAGGCTGAAGAGTGTTTAAAACAAGAGGAGGAGAGGGTTTCCCATTATTTGCACTCCACCACCAAAGAGAAACTATTACTAATAGTACAAAATGAACTACTTTCGCCTTATCTAACGCAGCTTGTACAAAATGAACATAAAGGCTGTCCCGCCTTGCTGAGAGACCACAAGAAAGATGATCTTTCCAGGATGTACAGGCTGTTTTCTAAAATATCGAAGGGTGTGGACACAATTGCAAGTTGTTTAATACAACAAGTGACCACAGAAGGAAGAATAATAGCAAAGCAGGCAGAAGAAGAAGAAGATTCAAATGCTTTGGTAGGAAATTTCATTCAACTCCAAGACAGGTATGTGGAATATGTTGAAGATGCATTTCAAAAAAACATTATTATTAGCAAAGGTTTGATTCTAGGATTTGAGGCAATATGTGGAAATGATGTTGGAGGAAGCACATTTGCCGAAATACTGGCAATATTTTGTGATAATCTACTTAGTAAGGGTGGCCAGGTGAAAAAGACCGATGCAAAACTAAGCGATGGGGATGTTGAGAATATGCTTGAAAAGGTGGTGAAACTCGTTGGCTATATCTCCGATAAAGATATATTTGGTGAACTTTATAGGAAAAAATTAGCCTCTAGAATATTGTCGGATGAAAATTTTAACCTTAGCATAGAGCAGCAGGTGATAGCAAAGTTGGCGGAGCAAAATGGGAAGCGGTATACATCAAAGATGGAGTTCATGATAAAAGATTTGGTTATAGCAAGTGAGGGAAAATCTGCGTTTGATGAATATCTTGGTAGCGGAAATATCAACCTTGGAACAGAACTGAGAGTGAAAGTCTTGACCACTCCATTTTGGCCAATCTCCCAATCATATATTTCCCAACCCAATCTACCTTCGGATATTGCCAACTGTGTTCAAGTATTCAAAGCTTATTATTCTGCACAAAATGAACGTCGTATTCTTACATGGATATATTCTCTGGGAACGTGTAATATCAGAGGCAACTTTGACAACCAAATGGAAATAGAAATGACCGTATCAACTTATCAAGCAATGATATTGCTGCTATTTAATGACCACGAGAAGTTGAGTCGTGCAGAAATTAAATCAGAATTGAACCTCGCAGATGATAAACATGTTGACAAACATCTACATTCAATCGCGGGTTCGAAGTACAAAATTCTTCTGAAACAACCTGCAAATACCAAAGTTGTATCTCCTGCTGACACTTTTGAAGTGAATCCTAATTTTAGCAGCAACTTGAAGAGGATTCGAATTCCGTTTCCACCACCTCTAGAAGAAAAGGTGGGGAATAAGAAGGTGTTAATGGGCGTAGAGGATGATAGAAAACTTGCGATCCAAGCTTGCGTTGTTCGCATCATGAAGAGTAGAAAAGTTTTGGATTGTTCGCGTCTACTAAATGAATGCTTTAATGAACTCAAAAGCGTGTTCAAGCCGGACGTCAAAGCAATCAAAAACGAGATCGAATTTTTAATTTCCAAAGACTTCTTGCAACTTGACCAGGAAAATCCTCAAAACTTGAAATATGTTGCTTAAATATAGCTGCATTCTCTGTAATGCTTTTCTTTCGAAAATCACAGTTCTTTTCTTTTTCCATTCATAGCCTTCACATTCAGTGACAGCTTTAGATTTAGATTCAGTGCACTGCACTCTTTATTGTAATTCTCTTTTCTCAAACTTTTTTCCTTATTCATCGAAGAAACTTCATATATTCTTTGTGACGGGTTTGACGTCACATGGTACATCGACTTATAACGGTTTCTTGATGAAATGTTTTAAAGGCTTATTGGTTTAATTTTTCCTTAAAGAGTCTCTTTTTATAACTAAACATGCCATACTTTTGTGATTAGTATGATAATGTGAAAAGATCATTGGATTTGCCTACGTTAGGTTTATCAACTATCAAATTTCTCATCATATGGTATGCAACATACCAATAGCTAGTCATTATGTTCCCCTGGTCTGTAAATATAAATTTGCTAGTACAAAATGGGTACAAATGCCAGGGAGCCAATCATTATACTTAAGGTTGAATAGTAGCCAATAAAACCCTAAAAGAAAGAAAACTATATGCAATGTCACATGGTTTGGGTTTAGTTTGGGTTTGACAATGATTGGGTTCGCTTTGAGTTTGGTTTGAGTTTGAATTTTTTGATGAGGTTCCCTATTAGGTGATAATATTCCTTCCCTTATAATAATAATATTCTTACCATCTTTAGGAAGGTTCATATGAGTGCCATACATTGACATATACCAACCTATTCTAGTTTTTGAGTCTATACCAACGATGATCAAATAGTTACTCACTGACATATCCATTACTTGGATATTATAAGTTGTTATGATTTCAAGATGAGCGCATAAAACTACCATGGAATATTTAATATCATTGGTATCTATTTGTTGAGAATTAGTGTAGACCATTCTTGGTTCTCTCCTCGTAGCACTATAAACCGAATTCCTCTATAAAAATTTTAAGCATGACATTAAGGATTGACCCAATATCAACTAAATGAAAATAAGCAATTTATCACATACTTCCATAGATACATAAAAATGAGGGCTTTTGAAAAAAAATCTAGAATTATTTACAACCAACACTTTGTCTTCAAGAGAATCCTCTTCTATGAGATCCGATGAAATGGATAGGTGTACGAAATTTTCTTTCAAGAAAATTCTTTAAATGTTGTTGTTTCTCAAGGATAGTGGTCACTTATCAGCCTCCTTGGATGGCTAATTATTGGTATTTATAACTCTAAAAGTGTTCCTTGTTTTAGTCACCATTATTTCATTATCAATGACCCAATCCAAGGTTGTGACCATGTGCTCAATTCTTTTACCAAAAATTCTTTCTTGTGAATTATTTTTAACCTCACAAGGTTTTTCATCATGGTAATCTTCAGGAAAGTTACACCATGGTTGGGAAAGAAGGGAAATTGATTAATATGTTTGGGAAGGGTTTCTAATGATTTTCAAAGTGGAATCTTCCTCGTGAGGTTCTAAACCACCTTCTTCTTGAAAGAGATTAGACAATTACTCATGTCTTCCATGAGTTGAAGGACAAAATATATATCAAATTGATTAATTGGGTCTTCAAGTGGAAGACGAGTGAGATGAAATTGTTCTTCATATTCCAAACATATTATAAAGAATACCCCATATTACTTTGATTTTTCTCCTCTAAACAGTGATGATAAGCTAAGAGACGAAGTATTATACTAGCGCATCATGGTAGCTTAATTTTGTGGCTCAATGATTTCTAGAATTTGATTATACAATTTTGTGAATCAAAGATCAAATGATTTAATAGTCTCACCTTTTGTAAAGTTTACATTATTATATCCTCGAAGGAGATCAATAGGGCTTTGAGGTCGTCCATAACTAGATTTAAACCAGTAACAAAGCTCTATCTAAGTAGAGAAGTCTTTGGGTGGAATTTCATAGAAATCAGTTGGTACTTTTTTTTCTAAGAAGTCCATAAACATCAGCATGCAAGAATCATTATCATTGGAACTGATATTGTAATATGAGTAAGAAAAATCAATCAGATCTTCATTAACAGTGATGGTACCACCAACCGAGAACTTTGGAAAATGATATTTAAATTTGGGCAATAGTGTATTAGTAGGTTTTAAGTTTAACGGGAAGGCCACATGCCAAGGAGTTGCATTCACATCTTCTTCAAATTGGAATAAACCATACTTCCTTATTACCTTGACATGATTAGTGGCAGACTACAATGGATTAAAAGATGAATGCAAAGTGCCAATTTGGATAGATGAATATGCAGTCAACGAAGAATGAAAAGAAGAGTAATAGATTAGGAATAATATGGGGTTTCTAACATTACTCTTTGAGATGGAAAGGTTGCTCTAAAAAAGAAAGTGATATCTTGATAAAATTTAAGATGAGCTTGAGCAACAATGGATTAAAAGATGAATGCAAAGTGCCAATTTGGATAGATGAATATGCAGTCAATGAAGAATGAAAAGAAGAGTAATAGATTAGGAATAATATGGGGTTTCTAACATTACTCTTTGAGATGGAAAGGTTGCTCTAAAAAAGAAAGTGGCAGACTACAATGGATTAAAAGATGAATGCAAAGTGCCAATTTGGATAGATGAATATGCAGTCAATGAAGAATGAAAAGAAGAGTAATAGATTAGGAATAATATGGGGTTTCTAACATTACTCTTTGAGATGGAAAGGTTGCTCTAAAAAAGAAAGTGATATCTTGATAAAATTTAAGATGAAGAAAGGAATGCATAAGTTTTAAAGTTGTCATTTTTCCTTTGATCGCCAAAATGTTTTCACAAGCAAATCTATTATGCTTCGCTACCAACTTCCCTAAATCTCACTGGGTGGGTGAGATAATGGGAGTAAGCCCAAGATTTATTGCCTTGAATTAAACTATAATAAATTATGCACAACTAATTTATACAAACAAATGAAAGGGAGATCATATAAACAATAATGTACATTTTGTGAAGAAAATAAATTGAAATTTGAACAAACTGATTACAAACTAATGAATGAAATTATGAGTAGATTTCATGATAATACTCTATTAGCCATAAGGCCGCATAAGTATGCATTAAAATATGACATAAACAAACTCATAATTTTCAGCCATTAATGTCATAAAAATCTGTTCACAAAAATTAGCAACATAAAGTAAATTTTTTAGAGAAATATGTAAAAAAGATATTGGTTGTTGATTGTTGATTTTATTAATGAAAACTTGATTACAAGGTACTATTTTGGCTAATTATTGTGAGAATCTAGACCAAAAATCAACTTTAAAATGTCTATGAAAGACTCATATGTTGACACTCGAAATGTTAAAAGTTAGGCAAGACTACAATGGATTAATTAGCATTGATATAATAAATATCAAACCTTCTAACAACACAAAATAACACAGAAAATAAACACCAACCTTATTAAAAGAACCAAAAATTGATGAGCTCACTTTCTCCTTGTCATGCCTTGAAGGATTTTTGTTGTCACCAAACAAGTAAGCTCTTGTACTCTATAATATATTAGTCAAAGGAAAAATGACAACTTTAAAACTTATGCATTCCTTTCTTCATTATTATTTTCCAACCTTCCTTATGTTCCTTTTGCTTAGTTTTATATTTTCCTTGGGTAGTTGGCGGGAAAAATTGTTTTATAACTAATGTTTGTATGATGTTGAACTTTTTTTCTTTTTATTTAGAAGAAGACATTTAGAAGGGGTATTTTTAATTAATTAAATTTATATTAGTAGGTGGGGTCCCCAATCATGTCCATGAAATATTTTCATTAAACCTTGTAACTCCCATGAAACCAAATATATGTGAATATGACATCATTGAGAACACCATCACGATGAAAATCATACATATGAAGCAATCCAATATCCATACACATATTTAAAGAAGCATGTGAAACAACCCTTGTATCTCCGATCAGTCATAATACCATCAAAATATGTACCACAGTAAATAAAAAATATGTTGTTCCAATACTTGATAACGTTGTAGTATAAAATATGTTTATGAAAAATAAAGTAAAACCACATTATGCCAAAGAAATAATGTATGTTAGCTATGTTAGTTTGCTAGGGCCATCCATGTAGAATGGTCTTTTCTCCTCCTCCTTTTCTCTCCTCCCCCCTCCTTCAGTTGTGGGAATATTAGTATGTGCGTGTAATGAAGTGTCCCCAGAGGGACAATGTACATGTATGGATGAGATACATAATTTCCCCAATGTAAGACAAGACAAATAATCAAGGGGTTGTTGAGCATGGAAAGAAGCAGCCTAAGATAATGCAAAGTGTATCTGAGGACTAATAGTCACAGAGTGAACTGAGTGATGACAAACATTAGGCTGATGTGTAAATCTAGATGTGGGCCTAATAGGGTTGGTGTCCCAACCATCATTCTATTGTAGTAGTTATTGAGATATATGAGGTTTTTAATTTCCATTATGCTAGGATGTGGAATAGGTTCATTTTGTGAAGCATGTGGGGTAGGAGGAGGAGGACCTCTGAGGTATAAGTGACTAACCTGTTGAATAATCTATGGAAATTAGTTATAATAGGATTCTTCTACCTTGATAACTATTTGTGATGTGTTTTAGCTTTTCTTATTAGCATAGTCTACACTTGTTATTATTAGAGTGTGTCTTCTTAGTTCATCAAATAACTACCAAAACAAAGAGACAAGAACACACAATGTTGGCTTTTTTCAGGGCCAAAAAGTCTCCCTCTTGGAGAGGAAAACCAACACACAATTCTTCTTATAGAGATTCCCATTGATGAATACCAAGACCATGACCCTTGACTTAATTAAGTCATTCTAGGATCGTGACACCAATCCTTTTCTTGATACTCCTAAGATCATCACCATCACTACTGCTTTACCAAGTCATTGAGATCATCATAGTTGCACCATCATCAAGGTCATTGTTGTACGTTCACTGAGATAGTCATTGTTCATTTACTAAGATCATCACTGTATATTCACTGATATTATCATTGTATCATTAGGGAAATCATCATTGTGCCAACGAGCTCCATATACTGAAGTTGCACCGAGATATTTTATTATGATTATGACTTCAAAATTGTATCTCCATCAAACATTGTGCCAAGATTATGACTGCGTCCATAATATGAGATAGAGTGTCTCTGTAGGATCACTAAGATCCTTACCATCACATTTTATGCCTTGACTATCATTGTTCCTATTATGTGTTATGAGTGTGTTGATTACGCCAAAACGTGATCATGTGGAGGCTAAGACACAATGATATTAATCATTGTAATTGTCTAATATTTCCATAAAGGTATGTGAAGATAGCACTTCATTGAATATATTGAGATCATGATTGTTTGTCGAGACAGAGTATTTTGCATTGATACCTTCATCTTCGCATATATGTCGAGACTGTAATCACTTTGAAGAATTCGAGGTTATGACCCACAGTGATTGTCACCGAAGAAGGTAGAGGCATCTTATCTCCTGTAATGCAGATTCCATACAAAAACATGCTTGTGATTGACCTTCTTTTACGTAGATCCATAGCAAGGTATATATAGTATTTTCCACTTCATAATAAGCCGACTTGAGCTAGTGAAGAGATGCGTCTATAATGCAAGCTGACATGACACCATTTAATTTATTTTGTTGGCCGACTTAATTGAATTTTCCATTGTTTTGTTTGTGGACTTCTTCTTGTGCTATGTCTTGGAGGATTGTGCTTATCTTGGAGAGCCTTTTAGACTAGTATACATTTACACATAGGCTTAAGAAGAGATTCTTATACATGACTTTGACTCTTTGAATTTCCTAGACTTATGAAATGAGCAAGAAACTCATTCTTATAATTTTCAAAAATAATATTTCTTTTCCTTGACAAGTACAGAGATCAAAATTATATTTGTAAATATCGAACCTGGTTACACTTTCTTCAACACTCCCTCTTAACTAGGGAGGTATTTATAATGGTACTTAGTCATTCTCAATCTGAAGAATTTCTCATAAGAAGAATCAGATTGGTAACCCATCTGTAGAGCATCATAGTAACCAACATTGTTTCCACAGCAAGGCTTTGACCGATAGCTCTATCTCTCATCAGATCAGAGCATAATGTTGGTGAGAGCAATGACTATAGACACCTTCATCATTATCTCTCAAGGTACATACCCACCCAGATGTTCACTGAGTATGCCCTTCTAGGACTTTCTTCCCTTGGGTTCCCAACCCTCAAAGAATATCATTCCTCTTTCCTACTCTTATCTTGGATTCCCTACACATCCTCAAAGGGAATCGAATTCCAAATAATTACCCAATCCTCCATTCTTTCTTCCCAGGTGAAGATAAGAATGTTGTGTCTATCATGTGTCTACATTTCCATTCATGGCCTTCTCTAAGACTTACAGTTTTCATTCGTTGTCTAGTGCATGACACATAAAATTGAAAACCACATCTATCACTCCATTTTTAATCAGGGGTGACTTAATCCAGCCTCCCTCTTAATTAGGGATTCTCCTTTCATCAATAATTTTTTATTCGTGGGTCCTTCATCGACTTGATCAACTTCTTTTCTTGATGTCATGAAATTTAGTCGAGCTTCTTCCTTGTAGGGCTTTTGGCCATCAATCACTTTCATTCTTGCTTTGTCATGTCATTTCTTTTTCATGGAAAGTGGCCTTCTTGGTACATAACTGGAACATTCTTAATCTGGCTACTTCTTTCTCATCATGCTTATTTTAGGAGTATCCATTGCATGAATACTAGTTGTACTTTCACTTATAATTCTTGTTCTAGTAGCCCTCCATGAACTCATCCAAATATTATTCAAGAGATAAAAACATATCATTAAATAAAATCATACCTTTCGAAATGTCTCTTCATCATGACATATTTTCAGTAGGTATCAGCATCGTGCATACTTGTTGACACGTTTCCCAAAGATATCTATTGTCAAGGGTCTCTAATTTTCAAATTTTCATCAAAGTCTTCATATCTTTCAGGGAGATTTCCTAGTCAGCTCTTCATCATAGTAAGAGCCGTAGAGGAATCGGCAGATCTGTCGATTTCCTTCATCATAGTTTCATAGCTCACGATATCTTTCTCAGGGGTTTCTAATCAGGTTTATGTAATTATATTCAACCACCTCATACTTTATATGAGGACATATTATGTTGATTTCATCTAGTGCGACTTATGCCATTTTGCATATTTTAAGAGGGGGATATCCTTTTATCTTTATCATGCTTCTTAATATATAAGTGATGATCTATATTACCTACAACCATATGACATGACATTTTAAAATTAAATGCATGCATACATACCTCATTTCACCTTTAGGTCATCTAGGCTTCTTCCAACAACTTTCTTGATTGAAGTGTCTTCAACCCCTTGATCTGCTTCTATTATTATGTCACCATAACATTATCCACGAATTCCATGAGTTGGAGTTCTTTATGAACCACTTTCTTTCTCTCTAGATTAGTGAGCCCTACGATGAGGATTCCATCAGAGAATTTTGAGGATATTATATATCCCCAACTAGTAGATGTTTCCTTTTGACTTGATGTATGATGAGCCTTATCCTCGATTACACCTTCCTTTCCTTCAATGTCCATTGAGGTTCCCAGGAGCTACATCCTACATGTTTGTATGCCATGGATTTTTTCCTTCATGATTCCCATGGTAATGTCACAAACTCTTGTTTCTAATGTTTTCATGATGCCACAATGCATCTTAATATCATGGCCATCTCTTTAATTAAAGATCAAGGAGCTTATGATAATATCCTTTTGTGAGGGAGGCCATCTTAATCGTAGTGGATATCTATTGCTCCCTCATTCCTTGGCCCTTTTCTTTAGTTTCCTCCATTTTTGGTGATATGAGCCTCTTTCTTGAATCTTATACTATTTTTTCTTTTCCTTTCTACACATAATTGTGTTCTTCAACATTTTTCCTTCTGTCATAGATACCACAAGTTGTCGAATGAGGTAACCTTCTTTTTTCATGGATATTTGTTACCTTGATTATTATCTTCTTATCATATTTCCTAGATCTGTCAATTGAGATCTCATGAATATGTTCTTTCTTTATTTGAAACCTTCATTTTGTGTAGATCATGTCTAAGTGATGTGACCTTCTATATTTCATTTTTCATAGAATGTATCCTCTAGTATTTCATATATCTCTTTGATGTCTTCTTTCTTCATACATGGGGATGAGAGAACCTTAATGTTTCATTCCCGTGAATTCAAAGAAGACCTTTTTCCTTGATATGTTCATTAACTTCTTTTATCTATGAGGATTATGACAATCCTCCCCATTTCATGCGAGGACCTTTGAAGATCCATTCAATCCATAAATCTCCTTACAGTCATGAAGTCATTTAACCAGACTTGGTTTTAAAATGAAAGATACTTACTTGACAAGTGAAGATGAACTCTTCTACTTGATCACTTTGATGCTGGTTGGAGATGATGTATTGGATTTGCCTCTTGGATGGTGTTCTCTTCGATGGAAAGCCTTTATTCAATGGAAAAGGTTCCTTCCTTTTGATGAGGATGATTTGTTGCTTCCCTGGGATGATATTCTTCTAGGGAAAGGAAATGATCCTTTCTTTTATAACCTTTAAGGTGATGACAATGTTTTTTCTTCTTCAATATGCTTTTCCTTCTTTAGTAGTGGAGATCAGGATTTCTACTAGGGTTTCAACCTGTTTCAATATGAAGTGATCTTTGATTTTGAGATCTTTTGAGTTACCTTTCTTTGTAAACACCTTGATGAGGGTCTTGGTGGCATTTTGATTATGGTTATGGAGACATAAGTTCTTGCTATTGTAGACTGCTTGTTGTGGAATTGATCCTTCAATCTTTACAAAACCCTTCAAATTGCTTTGTTTTCCTTGAAGAATAATCCTTGTATGTCTCTTTGTTGCCCTTCCTTTGACTTCTGAACCTTAGCTCTAATGCCATGTTGAATAATATAGGCCAATTAGTTATGATAGGACTCTTCTAGCTTGATAACTATTTGTGAGGTGTTTTAACTTTTCTTCTTGGCATAGTCTTCACTTTTTATTATTAAAGTGTGTCTTCTTAGTTCATCAAATAGCTACCAAAACAAAGAGACAATAACACACTATGTTGGATTTATGCCAGGGCCAAAAACTCTCCCTCTTGGAGAGGAAAACCCACACAAAATTCTTCTTATAGAGACTCCCATTGATGAATACCAAGATCATGACCCTTGACCTAATTAAGCCATTCCAAGACCATGACACCAATCCTCTTATTGGCACTACTAAGATCATCACCATCATTATTGCTTTACCAATTTCATCATTGAGTTCATCATAGATGTACCATCATTGAGATCATTACTGTACATTCACTGAGATAGTCATTGATGATGATGATGATGATGATGGTTAATGTCCACTGAGACCAAATTGGTCTATCGACCTATAATTTTCTTTCTTAGTTTTTAATTGTTTGGCTCCTCATATTTCTTGGCGAGATTGGTGTTATAGCTTTCTTTTTTTCTCTACGATCTTCCAACTTTCTTTATCTTGTATCTCCTTCATCTCTTCTAATTCTTGGGACATTGTGAGGTCCCTATAATACTAGTGATTACCCCATTACTATTGTAGTTATATCCCTTATTAATATTGTTGTGCCTTTATTGTCCCCATATTGTTATTAATGTGCCCCATAGAATCCCTCTATTGTTATTTTTGTGCTTTTATATTATTATTGTTAGGTCGGATGGGTTATATTGTGACTCCTTAGACTCCTATATATAGAAAGGAGGTTTTGTCATTTGAATCAACAAAGAAGCATTCATTTGTGTAATGTTAAGGAGGTTGCCCCCTCAAAGAGGCTAAATTCTAAGGCATTGATCTATCTTTTCTGTATTTTTGTGAGCTGGTTTCATAACAGACATTGGTATCTTAGCTTCACAATATATTGTGTTCGTCCTTTCGAAGATAGTTGGAGAAGAAGTTTGGTTTAGGAGATCTTCTTTGCTGTTAAATGAAGATTTATTTTGTGCGCAATCTGAACCCTCATAACTATTGATGCTTGAGGGGTTGTCGACTTCACTCTTTTATTGTTGGGCGGGGCTTTCCCCCTGCTTGTCTTGAGAGTTGTTTCTTTCTTGCCTGATTTCTTGTGATTCAGATTTTTCTTGAGAGTGTTCTTATTTGATGACAGTGTAGTGTTCCTTTTGTGCTCCTTCCCACCATGTAGATCTGTGGTGATTTTTTCTAGCAGAATTTTTCTGGGAGGATTTTGGGCAATTTTTGGCTAGGTGGCCTATCTCAAAGCAGGATCGACATCTGAAGAGGACACTTTCATAATCGAGTTTCTAGTTCCACACATAGTCTTTACTTGTTAGGTGTATTTTAGCTGGGAATCTGGCGCTGAAGTCCATTTCCACACATATGCGTGCATAGGTGGTTCTAGCATATTCCTTTGTTTCTGTGCACTTGCAATAAAATTTCCCAATTGCATTTCCAATTTCTTTTAGCGAAGAGAAATTCTAGAGATGCAAGGGTAGATTTAGCAATCTCACCCAAAGTGGTGTTGAGATTATGACTATTGTTGAGGGACCGAATGATGGGTTCCATGGCCTCATGAATAGGTCTGATTTTTCCCAAAACCAAGGGTTGGAAACTAGAATACATTGTCTGCTTTTAGGGGTTTCAAAATATACTATAAAGAAACCCCTAGCATAGGGGTAGATATTAATTGCATTAGGAATTAAAGGCTTCCATACCTCCGATATCCAATTGTGGAGAGCTATCAGTCGTGGCCAAAAACCATTGAATCGGTAGATTAGGGCAGTCTTAGAGAACTTCAAATCCTCATTAAGTGAGGCCTGGACCACCTGGACAATGGGGGCTGGGGCTTCACTAACGATACGGGCAGGAGCTTGCCCCCCAGAGGTGGATGGAACTAAGCCAGCAGCTATTTTCGCGAAGCTGGGAGCCATCTGGAGAATGCTCTTCTGCTGAGTATAAAATATTGCCAAAGAGAAGCCACAGAATATTTCCAAAGAGAAGTGAAGAGTCGTAGATCTATAAACCACAGTAAAGAGAAGAACCGTAGATCTAAGGCCCAATTGATGAGAAGAGAAGTGAAGAGTCACATATCTATATCATGACTTGGTTACATTCTAGCAATGGTTTCCAAGACTTGGTTACAGAGAAGAGCCACAGTAATATGCATGTAGTATGTCAAAACTAGTATTCTAGATCTCCACCCAGAGCCGTATTCTAGATCTCCGCAGATCTTCGCATGAAAGAGCCACAGTAAGAGCCGTAGAGGAATCGGCAGATCTAAGAGCCGCAGAGGAATCGACAGATCTAATATGGTGTATCAATGGAGCTACATATCTCTGCAGATCTAATATGGTGTATAAGAGCTGCAGATCTTCGCAGTAAAGAGCCGAAGTAATATAATAGATCTTGGAGGGATTGAATGATGAAGAGTCGCAGATGAAATCAGAAAATCTAAGAGCCGCAAAGGAATCTCCAAATTCATTTACTGAGATCATCACTATATATTCACTCAGATTATCATTGCATCTTTATGAAAATCATCATTGTACCAACGAGCTCTATATACTAAACCTGCATTGAGATCTTTTATTAGGATTATGACCGAAATTATATCTACATCAAACGTTGTGCCGAGATTATGACTGCGTCCATAATATGAGACAGAGTGTGTCTCTGTAGGATGACTAAGATCCTTATCATCGCATTTTATGCCTTGACTATGACTGTGCCTATTATGTGTTATGACCATGTTGAGTATGGAAAAATTTGATCATGTTGAGACCAAGACACAATGATATTCATCATTGTAATTGTATGAGATTTATATAAAGGTATGGGAAGATATCACTACATTGAATATATCGAGATTATGATGTTTTGCTGAGACAGAGTGTTCTACACTGAGACCTTCATCTTTGCATCTATGCTGAGACTGTAATCACTATGAAGAATCTAATATTATGACCCACTGTGATTGTCATCGAAGATGGTAGAGACATCTTATCTCCTATAATGCGGATGTCAGATGAAAACATGCTTGTGACTGACCTTGTTTTGCGCAGATCCATAGCAAGGTATATATAGTAGCTTCGACTTCATAATAATATGACTTGAGGCAATGAATAGATGTGTCTTTAATGCAAGCCGACATGACATCCTTTAATTTTTTTTGTTGGCCGACTTGACTGCATTTTCCATCGTTTTGTTTGCAAAATTCTTCTTGTGCTTTGTCTTGGAGGATTGTGCTTGTCTTGGAGGGCCTTTTAGACTAGTATACATTTACACATAGGCTCAAGAAGATCTCCTTATACATGACTTTGACTCTTTGACTTTCTTAGACTTATGAATTGAGAAAGAAACTCATTCTTGTAATTTACAAAAATAATCTTAGTGGATATACACTTTCTGCAACATAACCTAGGTCAACTAATTGAACTCCTCAGAGCCCATGTCAAAGTGTATGGAGAATATAATTCTTTTATTTCTATTCCCCCTCCATGATACATCTTTTATTTTGGGTTTTCCTTTCTTGTTTCCTCAAGAACCTTTGTTAAAGTAACTCATAATGTATTGTGATCAAAAAAATATATCATGTAGCCATTAATTGTTGAGCATAAATATATAATTAGTAAAAATAACATAATGTTTAAAGTCATGTTTCACATAAATGTTGGAGTGTTTTGCATACACGCAATGAAAAGCATATAACACAGGGAAAGGGATTGATCATGAATCCAACAAAAGAAAGTGTTACAAAGAACATGTAAGTTTATATAATGAAGATGACATGAAAAATGAGATATTTGTGTGCTCATGTATCATGCTTAGTAAAACATTGTATTTTAGTTTGTGTGATATATTTATGCATGAGTATTTTATCTAAAACATAACATGCAAAAGATAGATTTCACAAACTATAGAGAAAATACATGAGTATTTGTAGTTGAGTAAAGAAAAAACAATATTCTAAGTTTTTATTTTTGCTTCATAATGGTGGCCATGGATATGGGCATGGATGAGTACTTATACAGAAGATTTGGAAAGAACAATGAACAAATATATGATCGAAATTAGCAACATGTTTGAGAATAACACTTTAGTGAGGTCAATTTGGTTACCTGTGAGTGAAATAAGGGCTGAGTTTTTCATTTTTTTCCTGAACTGATTTGCAAGCTATAAAGAAAAATCATAAACTTTCTAGCACTTCATTTTGAGTGTGATTATGAAAATGGTAAAAGGTAGGGGACAATGTCTCAGTGTGGGAGGTGTGAAATGGTAAGTATGGTGTGGAGTAACCCTGTTATGCAAAAATGTCAATTATTGTCTTTTTTGGGCAATGAAATGATATTTTAAGGTCTACGAGACTAAAAATAGTCTATGAGACAATTAGTTCCATGTTTTTCACTTTTTGCAATTCAATCCTTTTCCAACTCAAATTGATCATGAGTTAGCCCAACCTTTCAATAATCCCCTCGCTGAAAAGAAAATGCCAAGAAACTGATGCTAACATGTTCTCATCACTTTCTTTGATGTCTTTGAAAGCATCACAGCCAAAATGAAATGTTCTTTGGATTCCACTACACCAGACGTGAAAAATGTACACACCCGTTCTTCCCAAGCTTCTTTAGGAATTTTCCACCGTCCTGTTTCACACTGAACTTGATGCGAGTTGGTCCTTAATTGAGCAATAAGAACCTTTTCCCTCCACGGAATGCTAGCTCCAATGAACTCTTTTTGTTGTAGATCAGGTGTAGGGTTGAATTCCTTAATGTAGTACTTCTTCTTTCTATCCAACTCTTTCCCCCATACCATTTTACGAAACTTCTCCACAACAAAATTCTCTAGATTCTTGCTATTTATGGGATAGGCATTGATGTATATATTCCAGTTTTTCATCCATGTATAATTTTTTTCATCCATGTTTTCTTTCTTTCACTCATGCCTTCATTGAAGATACCATTAGACCATCTACCTACTCTCATTTTCTCAATTATTTTTATATATCTTATGAGTCACACCATAACAATTATTTTGATGGGAGTTGCTCCTGTTTCACTCAACATTATCTCATAAGGTACTGAAATTTTTATTTTTAACTTTCTCATGTTCAAATATTTTGGATTTTCTCAATTTGTTTCCATTTTGATATGGGGGTGTTGCTAGCCCACAATTCACACCCATATAGCATCACTGGAAAAACTAGGAGTCCAAAAATAACTTTAATCATTTTCCAATCCCATAACTCTGCCTCTCTAAGAATGTTTTCAAGAGAATATGATTCTTTCCACCCTCCTAAAATTCTCTTCTTTATGCAGTCCTCCCAATTGAGTTTGTTGTTGAAATCAATCTCGAGGTACTTGTACTCATTTACTTCTTCAAGAATGTTTTCATCAAAGAAGAAAGTATGTTGGCTCTGCTTCCTTTTATTAGAGAAAATCATTATTTTGGTCTTGCTAGTATTGACTTGCATCCCCACTGCTCTATAAAAATGATCAAGGGCATATTAGTGCATTTGAAATCCATGGGTTGATTTAGAAATAAATACAATATGATCGACATATAAAAGAAGCTTTATCGCAAACTCCCCCAACCGAACACCATCTCCACCTTGCATATTTAGCCACTTTTCCAATTTATCAATGTATAAACCAAAAAGAGTAGGGGATAAAGGGCAATTTCTTGACTCCAATGCCACTTCTAAAGATTTTTGAAATACCTGTTGAGGTTCTAATTTTGACTTTCACCTCTTCATAAAGTCTATGGACAATGGCTCTTTAATGTACATGAATTTCAAGTTCTTCCATTCTATGCCACAACTTATCTCTAGGGACTGTGTCAAATGATTTTTTGAAGTCAAAAAAACAGAAAATACTTCTTATTTGTCCTCCCAAACCTTTTCAACAATGTGTCTCAACGTGATACCATGATCCACTATAGAATGCTTTGGCCTAAAACCCACTTGTACTCTTTCCCTCTTTTCTTTTACCTCTACCCA
>APFE030595631.1:0-12725 GCA_000404065.3 Pinus taeda
CAGATTCCCAATCTTCAGAAAAACTGGATGAACAGCTACCCCTACACCAGGAAAGGTAAGCACAACCTCATCCGGGTATGGAAATGCATCCCTGCCTCCCTTTGCTGGCATCTCTGGCTAGCAAGAAACAACTTTGTCTTTAACAACAAAGAGCCAAACACGGCTAGTATATTGGCAAAGACAATAGCCAGCATCTCCGAATCCATCAGTGCCAATTACATAGCCTTTCCAGACCAAACGAAATGGCTCCAAGTCGAGAGAGACTGGTATAGTAAATTTAGTCTCATCCACAATCAAATCCAGCTTTCTCAGGCTCCAATTAACAAAGCAAGGCCAAATTGGAAGCTCAAAGGCTCCAAGGAAGAGGTACAACAGTGGATTTTAAATCAGAAGCGCCCTGTTCTTCTCTTCGATGGTGCTTCGAAAAACAACCCTGGAAAAGCCGGTGCAGGGGGCATCATCAAAGATCAAAACGGGAAAAGCATCCTCAGTTACGAATGGGGCCTGGGGAACGCTTCCAACAATTCAGCAGAAGCTTACAGTATTTTCCTAGGGACCTCTCTTCTATCCAGATTGAGAATCAGGAATGCTATAATATTGGGGGACTCGGCTATTATTATTGGCGCTATGGTCTCAGGCAGAAATTTTAAAAAGGAAGGACTCAACAACATCAAGACCAGGATTCATAACAACCTTAGACAGCTGGGAGACCCAACCTTCCTTCACATCCTAAGAGAAAACAATGCAGATGCAGATCAACTAGCAACAAAGGCTGTCAGCAGACAACAAGACAACAAGGACAAGTGCGTGAGAATGACAAGATTTATGCCAAGGCAATCCCTTAGCAGATCCACCCGTCATCCAGACATTCGGTCCAGCGCCTTCAGAACCAGTCCACCCCTCAGTCAATCTGGAAGCCAATTTCACCTCGATCTCAATCACGCTCCCTCCTCCATGCTCTCCTCATCCTACTCCTTAGACATCAGCGCAAAGCACCTATTTTCCACGCGTGCCACTCTCCATCCAAATGCTGGTAAATGTCCCCTCCTTCCCCCAATCGACTGCAATAAGAATATCGTTCATGATACGCTCCCAGACCTCCCTAATAAAAATATCCAGATCCCTCATCATGACAGGCCTCCCTCTCCTCTTTATATCCATCCTACCTCTTCAGCTCTTCCCAGCATTTCTCTGGGCAATCTGTCACAGTAGTGGTTCAAAGTAGGTATTGATAGGAATCGAATCGCCCTCAGTAGCAAAAGCCTCCTGAGCGCTCATCCCACCATCCGATTGCTGCTTCATCTTCGGGACCAGCCCTTCTGCATCAAGCGAGGTCGACAGCAAAGCTCCAGCGCAGAGATAACTTCTCCTTCAGCTATCAGACAGCAGCACCAAGAGGAAGAATCTCGAGAAACAGAAGGCAAAAAAAGATAAACTAAAGGAGAGATGCCAACACCTGGAGGAGGCCATTACCTACATAAAGTCGATCGCGCAAAGCATGCAAGCATAAGCATCTATCAAGGTCAGCAAAAAGGAGCCCCAGGCGGGAGACCCGGTTAAACAGTCTTAATGTCAAGCAAATTTTGTCTATTGGCTGGCCTCTTTGTCAAGCAATACAACCATTACCTATTCCAATGTATTTTCATTAAGCTCAACTCTTAGAAGTCAAGGACAGCGAGCCTATTTTGGACTTTTTCTCTCTCCTTTCATCTTATGTAACAACTCCTGCTCACAGCAATTTTTTATAATACAAGAATAGACGACCATGTTAAAAAAAAAAAAAAAAAATATTATAAAACATAATGAAAATGAAAACGTAAATAGCATGTAAAACCATATCATATTTACATTTGAGGGGAAAAATGACTATAACGAATAATAGCGTTACTTCCATCCAAACTGTAAGAAATAATGACGTTAATAATGGGTTTTTTCTTCGGGAGTATCATATAATTATACGAGTAAAAGCTTCTATTAGAGGTTTCCTAAATATGTGTTCGTGTCTATATCCTTCTTAAAGGCTCAGAGGTCAAATTTGTGTTCACCCGGATTTACTTTTATGCTATTATCAATCTAATACACATTCACATTCAAATTGCAGATGATAAAAAATATCTAAGTTTCCTGTGCATTGCAAATTTACTAGAAATATTGAAGATACTCCGAGAGTGATTTATTTTACTCTGTTCATGATTATATTTTACTTGATTTTCTTCTCTGTTGATTTTGTTCATGGATTATATTTTACTTTGTTTTTTTGGCTCTATACTGCTCGTTGTATTTATATTCGTTGGCTTCCACCCTGCCATTATCGTTTCTCCTTCAATATGTTCAAGTACTTCTACGAAAAGCATAATTATATTTTCAAATAAGGGTGGATGCTAATTGTGAGCTACAACTATGGACTACTATATACTATAGTTGGACTACTATGGACTACTATATACTATAGTTGGACTACTATATACTAAGATAGTATATAGTAGTCCAAATTTTACTCACTCATATACTATCTCAATCACAATATGGCATCTTAGTATATAGTAGTCCAAATTTTACTCACTCGTATACTATCTCAATCACAATATGGCTCAATCACAATAGGGCTCTGCTAGATTGATTTTTCTCTGATGTAATAGCCATTTAAATTTTAATTGATCTTATACTATTATACTCATAATATTATTTAGTTAAATGGATTATTTTTCTATTCAATATCTAACAGGGTAAAGACTATTTGCAAATTAATTCTAGCATTCATATTGTTTGCATCTTTCTGTACTAAGGTATATAGGATAAGGCCTGCAAAGATTTTAACACTAGTGACTTACCATAATATAAACTGGATCCCATAAAACTGATGCTTTACTTACTTTGACCTAATTACTTTGAGTCACTGCAGACGAATCAATGATTTGTTTTCGTTACCTACTAGATCCCGAAATCTGAACTCGAGCGACATATACAGAAAATCTTAATCTGTGTTCGGCATCAACACGATCTCGGAAATCTCAATACATCCGTAATCGATGAAATCCTTTTCCGGGTCCCACGGATCTGTCACTTCATATTCACAATACCTGCTTACGTTGTATGGAATGGAGATGGACCACTGAAAATACACGTTCTCTTCCGATGAATCTCTGTCTGGCACACCCGTCTCTTCCGAAGTCACGATGAATATCTCTCTGCAGAGATGCGCCTGTGGCACACGGTTAGGTTAAACTATACGACAACAAATATTCAACGTGCATTAAATGCACGGATACACCTCATTCGTACCTACCAACAGATCTTTTTTTGCCTACTTGCATGCATTATGCAGTTAACCTCCTATCTCCATCACCTGGGTTAAGACATTCAGTGCAGATTGTGCCACAACGTCCAGCTGTGAAGGAACTGAATGTGATATATTCCATGTGATTTAAGGCCTTGTAAGTGTAATATTGGTTAATATTACATGATATTTATGGTTTTAAACTATAATCTTTATTTTATTTTAATTATTAAAAATAAAATAAAGTGATTTAAAAATAATCTAACATTAATTTATCTTAATTTAGATTATATCAGAATTTGTGAAGGTTATTTTTTTTAATTGATTTTTTCCTATCTTAAAAAAATTATTAATGAAAATTTAAAGTTTACATAAAACTATATTAATTTTATGTTAATTAATATATATATTAATTTTATGTTAATGGTTAATTTTATATTGAGTAAGAAAAGAATTATATATATTCTTTTATATTAAATAACATATTATTGAAATGTTTTGATAGGTGGATTTTTTTTTTTTTTTTAATAAAAAATTATTATATTTTATATTAATATATAAAAAGTTGATATTAAAATGTTTTAGTAAAATAGATACTGATTTATTACATAGCTATGACTAATAACTATCTAGAAATTTCTATATTATTGAAAATCTATACTTTTTATTATTCAGAATGCATAACAACAACAGTTAGAAAAAAAACTTCATTAATACATTAGGGCAATATATACCAACTTTCACATTTAAAAAAATATAAAATCCAAAAATTAATATACACTACTCATACATTAATAATAGAGGTTAAATACTCATATACCCATTAGGCATAAATACTCATATACCCAATATCTTCATATACACTAGCCAATACATTAAGGACTAATTGAAGAAAGAAAAACTACTATATTGAAGTGTTTAATCTCACTCATAATCACCAACCAAAAGCATACATAGAGGCCAATATCTCTTGGAGAGCCAAAATTCTTATTGCTCAGTTAAGGACTAATTCTCATTCAACTCCGTTGTGAAACACGGGGCTTGGAAAAAGCCACAGGAAGTGCGGGAGGAAAGGGTATGCATTTTTTGTTCTTCCCGAAAAGTGGAAAAAGAAAAACATTTCATTTTAGAATGTGAGGCCTTCAAAGCCAACAAAGAAAGTTATGCAGATATATTGGCAGCTAGCTCTTGGGATAATCTATTTAGCTCGAGAAGCTCGAAGAATTTATTGTGAAGCTTCACAGAAAAATGGATGAAAACATCAACCAGATGAAGAAACAATCTGTCCCATAAGCTATATTTAGCCTCGTAAACATTAAAATAATTTCTTTTTCTTCTTAATAAAAACATAAATTTCACTGGATTTTCATTCCTAAAAAAGAATTTAGGTCGCTTTCCTCTAAAATTCTAAAAAAAGAATTCACCTCGCTTTCCTCTTTGCTGTACTCTTCCTCGTTTTGCCTACTTGCATGCATTCACCTCGCTTTCCTACTAGATTTCCTTTCCTAAAAAAGAATTCACCTCGCTTTCCCTTTACTCCATTGCAGCTCTAGCTATTGACTTATCCGAAACCCCATCATATGTTAACGGTTATGCCACGTCTCCAGGGAAACCACCACCATTCCCATTAATGCACGTCATCAGGGAAACCACCACTCCTGCAATACTATCGGATGACATCATTCTTTCCACACATCAGTAAAGTCTTACCACACATCCAGTTTCTTCACTCTACACGTCATTGAAACACTGTAATAGTGCTACTGAATGTGTATAAATAGATGCGAGGATACGGCAATCATTACTGTAATTGTTGTGGTCTTTGCTGGTTTCCGAGTGAGTCTCCATCTCCGTTCAACCGCAGACTGCCTTTCCTTCCTTTTCGTTGGTGTATATTTCATAATGGAGTTGATCAAGGTCCACGGCGTTCCATTCTCATCGTGCACAGCAACGGTGCTGGCCTGTTTGAACGAGAAGGAGGTGGGCTACGAGTTGATCCCTGTAAATCTCATGGCGGGTCATAACAAGCAGTCTCCCTTTCTCTCGATCAACGTAAGCCATTTCAATTTCTTTTCAATCTTTCCATGTATTCTGGTTCCTTGTTTTATATGAATTTTTTCATTCATGCTCATACTGATATTCTATTCCTACGTGCTTTTACAATTTTTGTGTTTGTGCTTTTTCCAGCCTTTTGGGCAGGTACCTGCTCTGCAAGACGGAGATCTTACCTTATTCGGTAATGCCAATGTGTGATTGTGCATGTTGTTTATATGATTAGGAAATCCTTTTGCGGTTAGTCAGTATCATAAATGCATATGTTTTATGTTTTATGTAATTAGGAAATGCTTTCGAGGCTAATCAGTTACACAGTTCTTTGGCATATATATTCATTTTAATTTGTTTATTTTATATTGTAATCTTCAGTTTTAATTTAATATTATAATTAATTCATATATATAATTTCTTATTCAATCATTTAATATAAGCTTAGATTATACTATGGGAACTTTGACCATTAGGCAGTGAAATTATAGTTTATTTTTATTATATAAATAAATGCATAAATAAATGAGTGAATGATAAATTAAGAAATTATTTAAGTTTTTAATATTAAGTAATAAAAATATAATTTATATATAATATAATATGTAATATGAATAGTAAAATTATAGTTTAAAATTTTAGAAAAATAAAATTAAAATTAAAAGTTTATTGATTAATTGCCTATATAACTATCACAAAATTTGTGAAGTATGGTAGAACAAAGAGATGTTCAATTTTTTAATTTTATCATTAGGGATATTTTCCACTCTTAATCCTAAATTTTCTACTCTTGATTTTTTTTTGTTTTTCTTGATATTTCTTTTGTTTTTTCTATACTCTATGATTGGTTCTTTAATCAACCAGTTTTTTTTAAGCTTGTGAAGCTGTTATAAAAATTTCAATTTATCATTAAATATCTTGTACAAGGTTTGTGAAATATTATAGAACAAAGAGATGGGCAAATTTTTTATTATCATTCCAGTTCCACTCTTGACACTTATTTTTCTATTCTAACCCCTTTTGCTATTCTATACTCTATGGTTAGTTCCCTTTTGCTGTTCCATACTTTATGGTTGGTACTTTAATCGGCCAGTCTTTTCTTAATCCTATAAGGCTACTACAAAAATTCATGTTTATCAGGTACACTTTTCAACCAATATCTCTGATATATAAACATGTATTTAGACTCTTAGTCTATTGATATATTGAGCACACATATGTATTTTTTTTTTTTGGGTTATGTAAATAAGGAATCTAAGAAATGAATTTCACATGGAATGAAGATTTTTTTTTAGAAAAAAAAATTATATAATTAAATAATTATTTCAATTTAAAATAATATTACTATAACTATATTAATTTGGAAATAAATAATTTTTTTAAATAAAAGTGTTTTTTTTACTGTGATAAAATCATAATCTTTGAGCTTTTAAGTAATTTTAGGACTATTTAAATAGGTGGATACTTACCCTTAAAAGAATATAATTTCCTTTGATCCTAATAAAAATTGGGTAAAAATAGCATATAAATGTCGATAAGATTTTGGTAGTATAATTTGTTTTGATCTAGCAAAAATTTGGGTAAATATAACATATAAATCTCAATAAGATTTTGATATGTTTCTTTTTATAATTATTTTATTGTTTATAATTGCTTTATTAATTAATGAGTAAATTTTTTTTATAGAAAGTGGTCAAAATCATCTAAAATTTTATTAATTAGTTTACATGTAAATCATAAATATAAATGATATGTTAAATTTTTATAAACTTATTTATCTATTTTTAATTTTAAATTAAAATTATTAATATCAAATTTGTATTCACTACTTATAGGTGAAGCATAAATAAATTTGCATAATTTATTATATTAAATTATTAAAATGGACTCAGCGAACAAATAAAAGCAAAATTTTAATTATGAAAGCAATAAACTCATATCCAACCGCGTGGTTACCTGGAAACTACTTTATTTTCCTCAACCCACACTAATAAATAAATGTTGTTTGTGTTGCAGAGTCGAGAGCAATCACAAAATATTTGTGTAAGAAATACCATGGCCAAGGTAAATGCGACTATCTGTTGGGGGGCACAGTTGAGGAGCAAGCTCTGGTTGAGCAGTGGTGCGAGGTGGAGTCGCAACAATTCAATCCCCCTCTTTATGCCATCGTGGAGCAGCTTGTCATCATTCCCATGAAAACGAGAGGGAGCACAGACGAAGCGGTGGTGGAGAGTAACGTTGAAAAGCTGAGCAAAGTGTTGGATGTGTACGAGAAGCGACTGTCGAAGAGCGAGCATTTGGCTGGAGATTTCTACAGTCTGGCGGATCTCCACCATTTGCCTTTTCTTCACTATTTGGTGAATTTGGTTGGGAAGGGCCACCTCGTCTCGTCCAGACAGCATGTCAATGCCTGGTATCATCGTATCTCTTCTCGCCCCGCTTGGAGGAAAGTTTCATGCAACATGAAATTTCCCTTCCAACCCGCACTCATGGCCGAACCAAATAAAACCCCTGTTTGTGACGTTTCCATGAGCGACATGTCGCTTTCATTGCCCCAGTCCGATTTCCATTCTACTTGAGAAAAATAATCTTCTGTGACTTTTTCTGAAGCAGTAACTCTTCGAATAACGCCTCGTGAATCTTCTTCATAAATGCATTTTTCCTTTCCCTTCAAACCCGTTCCCTTTCACTTTCAAATTTGAGAGCGATTAATATTATCTTTTATTGTTGAGTTTAGATTACAATATGATATGATATTAATGTTGTAATAAGTACAATTCCCATGTGTTCTGCAGCAGTATGTTTTCTACTAGGACTTGAGGGTGGATAGTGAAGTACTTACGCCCAAGTTACTGATTGTAATAGGCCGAAGTTACTGACTGTAATTGGAATAAGTTACTGATTGTAATTGGAAATTATTCCAGTACAGAAATGAATGCTAAACTGTGAAGATTAAACTTAATGACAGAGTAAAATTTGTTATGCTTGAATTGTCATTAGAATAAGTTCTTAATTAGCAAATTATATTTAGAAGGTTAATATTTTGAGAAAAAGTATGATTACAGGATATAGAAACACCTTTTCTCTTATATCAAATTTTATACAGTTTATGCTAATAACTATGGAATTATCAAATGAGATAGCAAGAGTGAAAGAGAGTGCTCGTTCAATTATTATGTTTCCCTGTTCATGATTATCAAAGGCAAACTTTTAAGACGTAGAAGTAAGTTGAGTGAAATGCACTTTATTAGGGAATCTATAGAATGACCTGTGTAACCTTATAGACTCTCTTAAGAATGATAAGAATGTAAAGGGAGTATTTATATAATTGTTTGGATGCAAGTTCAGGACACCACAATTCGACCATGACAAGCATGAAATTATAACAAGGTATTTGTTTAAGCAACTATAATTATCTTAAACTAAGTTCCGATCAAATTCCTTTGGAAATGGTCCATCAAACACAATAAATACTTGCATAAATAAAAGAAAGGTCTTCTCGGACCAGAATGCAACCAAGAAGCAGAATAAGATAAATTTGTTTCCTTCTCAAACATATAAAACATAATGAATAAGTTCTGTAGATGTTAATACAATAAATTACACATTTTGCATGAGTCGACATAAAGTCGTTCACTTAAGTGGCCGCATAGCAAAAGAAACTATAACCTTTCAGTGGAAAGAAAAACTCATAAAACCCTTTGTCGACTTTAGAATGGGAGTTTTCCTCAAAACTACAAAATGCCTTACAAAATATTCCTTTAAACATCTAGGCTTAACTAATTAATTACAAATTCAAAATAGAGCCATAAACTCGAGTTGTTTTGATTAGCTAGAAGTTCAACAAGTGACTGAGTCTCTGTTCTCTACCATACGAGTGGTGGTTCTCATAACTTAATTCATGCCAGTAGTAAAGAATCCAACCTAGAAGAGTCAATAGCGTCGTCGTAAGCACTTAAGCTCTGACGGGTAGTGGCACCGAATAGCACTGTGTGTATACTTGACATGAAATATGAGACATTAAGCCAGTAAACCATTGTGGAGAATATTGTAAACCCTTGTGGAGAATATTATAAAGCCTCAAAACACATGAACAAATGGGGAGTTCTTACCTGAGAGTGGAAGGTTTCCACGTGAGGCAACTCTCCTATTTGCTAGTAAGCGAACCAACATAAGTGATATAGATTGAAACGAGGAATAAAACCATTCAAGCTGAGAAATAGAAAACTTTTAAAAACTTACCTTCTGCAGCTAAGTCCTGGAACCGGTTATCACCTGCAGCGTTGAAGATGCCATGGGACATTCCTGTGTAGTGAAGGTAAAGCGTTAAACGTTGTGGCAGATCGAAACCTAGCTCTATAGCAATCTTACGGTATAGGTAACAAGAAAATAGATCATCAACCCGGTGGGTTCACCTAGTTCCATTTTAATTGATGCCATCGCCATCATCGCTCTCAGAAGATAACACAGATAAAATGAAATCTTGAACAGTGCAAACCCTTGCGGAGCAGTGGTAACAATGAGCCATAGCGATGCTGAGAGCGAGGAGTTAGTTAGGGAATGAAACCCTAAGGCTTCTCTGTCGTCACATCATGAGAACTAGATCAGTGAATGCAATACCAAACAGATGGCGCCAGGGCATACAGTCACGTGCCATAGCACTTTGCCACATGTTCCTGGGTACAAAGGACAACAAATCAACACATGGGCAAGGACAGAGGGATCGCCTTGTTTATCATATGTATTAAAAAGCAATCCACTCACCTTTAATGTAATCTGTGTGAATTATTATTGTCATTATAAACCTCTGATAATGTTAAGTCTACGGAATTAATAATAAACGTAATCAATACTCCCTATATATATAATGAGCCCAAAGCTAAAGTCCGAAGATAGGAATATTTTACATCATAAACCAAAGTTCGAGATGGACATAATTACAATGTAAATATACATATATTTTTTATATATAATTTGTAAGTTAGGATATAATTTGTAAGTTAGGATATAGTTGTAAGTAGGATATAGTTGTTACTCTAACACCAAGCTAAGCCCCATTACTCCTAGTTAGCTAAGAAAGTGTATAAGGAATGGCTGTCAAATATATGTTGTTCAAGTGGGATTTACTAACTCCAAGAATAAAATGACCTCCTTGGAAAATATTCATGTCATTCATGAATTTTTTGACGTATTTCCCAAATCTATACTCAGTTTGACACCCAAGCGGGATATTGACTTCACTATTGAAATTATCCTGGGTGCAGCCCCTGTGTCCAAAGCCCCTTACCGCATGATCAATACCTAAGTTGAAAGAACTCAAAATGCAACTTTAGGGGCTTCTGGATAAAAAGTACATTTGATCCAATGTGTCCCCTTGGGCAGCTCCTGTCCTATTTATAGGAAAGAAAGATGGAACATTGAGATTGTGCATCGTTTATCATCAATTAAACAAGTTGACCATCAAGAATAAGTACCGCTTGCCACATATTGATGATCTATTCGATCAAGTGTAGGGAGCCAAGGTTTTCTCAAAATTTGATTTAAGATCTGGCTACACCAGATAAGGATAAAGGAGGAGGACATCTATAAAACACCATTCCGAAATTGTTATAGTCATTACGAGTTCATAGTATTTCCATTTGGCCTCAAAAATGCCCTAGCTACCTTTATGAGTTTGATGCATGGTCTTTTCCAGCCCTATCTTGATAAGTTTGTGCTAATTTTTATTGACGACATTTTGATATACTCTAAGAATCAGGAGGAACACGAAGAACACTTGAGAATTGTGCTGCAAACTTTACGAGAGAACCAATTATTTGCTAAATTTAGCAAATGTGATTTTTTCGAAGATCAGATCCAATACTTGGGACATGTTATATAAGCAGAAGGGATAGCGGTAGACTCGGGGAAGATAAAAACCATTATGGAATGGACCGCTCCGAAGAATATCTTTGATATTAGATCCTTCTTGGGTTTAGCCGGGTACAACTATGTGTTCATTGAAGAGTTTTCAAAAATTGCCTTTCCAATGACTTCTTTACAAAGGATGGGACACACATTTCAATGGAAAGTAGGATACCAACAAAGCTTCGAAAGATTAAAACACCTACTTACCACTGCGCCCGTGCTAAAAGTGGCAGATATGGAAAATTCCTTCGTGGTATGCACAAATACAAGTAAGGAAGGTGTTGGCAGAGTGTTGACACAAGAAGGTAAAGTTATAGCTTACGAATCATGGAAATTGAAGGAATATGAGCAGCGATACTCCACTTATGACCTTGAATTAATAGAGGTAGTGCATGCACTCAAAATGTGGAGACATTACTTGCTGGGGAGGAAATTTCTGCTCCTAACATATCATAGCAACCTTACTAATTTCTTCAACTAGTTTGGCCTTAATGTCCGACAGGTCAGAAGGATGACATTTTTAAGTGAGTTTGACTTACTTTGACCTAATTACTTTGAGTCACTGCAGACGAATCAATGATTTGTTTTCGTTCCCTACTAGATCTCGAAAATCTGAACTCGAGCGACATATACGGAAAATGTTAATGTGTGTTCGGCATCAACACGATCTCGGAAACCTCAATACATCGACGTAATCGGTGAAATTCATTTCCGGGTCCCACGGATCTGTCACTTCACATTCACAATAACTGCTTCTACCATGTACGTTGTATGGAATGGAGATGGATCACTGAACATACACGTTCTGTTAAACCCGTGTCTTCCCGTGAATATCTCTTTGGCACACCCGTCTCTTCCAAAGTCACGATGAATATCTCTCTGCAGAGATGCGCCTGTTGCAGAGGGTTAGGTTAAACTATACGAAAACAATATTCAACGTGCTATAAGGCATTAAATGCACGGATACACCTCATTCGTACCTACCGACAGATATATTTTGCCTACTTGCATACATTATGCTTTATGCCTACTTCATAGTCACAATACCTGCTTACGTTGTATGGAATGGAGATGGACCACTGAAAATACACGTTCTCTTCCGATGAATCTCTGTCTGGCACACCCGTCTCTTCCAAAGTCACGATGAATATCTCTCTGCAGAGATGCGCCTGTGGCACACGGTTAGGTTAAACTATACGACAACCAATATTGAACGTGCATTAAATGCACGGATACACCTCATTCGTACCTACCAACAGATCTTTTTTTGCCTACTTGCATGCATTATGCAGTTAACCTCCTATCTCCATCACCTGGGTTAAGACATTCAGTGCAGATTGTGCCACAACATCCAGCTGTGAAGGAACTGAATGTGATATATTCCATGTGATTTAAGGCCTTGTAAGTGTAATATTGGTTAATATTACATGATATTTATGGTTTTAAACTATAATCCTTATTTTATTTTAATTATTAAAATATAAATAAAGTGATTTAA